>VTPC01000996.1:11302-79354 GCA_011009095.1 Ignelater luminosus
ATTTTATTAGGCATTTGAAGGTAAGTTACACCCTTGTTTATATGTTACACCTAAAACATTAAGTAATTAAGTATAATTTATAATTGTGAATCATATCTTGCTATTGTACACGATAAAACGAAGAGCTCTTTGAAGTTAGAACAAATAATTTTTTGTCTAGTTAGTGACTTAATATTTATTGATTGTTAACATGTTAGCAACTCTTACATCTACATTTTGTTGTTACAGAGAAAACACCCAGACACATTTTCCAAGTTCGAAGCAACTAAAGGAAAGAAGCCGAGAATAGTGGAACCTTGAAATTCCGCATTGACTCAATTAAAACTTTTTGAAAAACCACAATCTGTTTCTACAGACCTGGTAAGTCCAAAATATAGTTATAAAACAAAAAGAAATTTCTAACGATTTTTGAATCCACATATCATTAGAAACTCGTTCAAGAAATGTTTCAAACCAAATCAATTTAAAAATACAGTGTGCATAAAAATGAGCAACATATTTGTTTCAGGTAAACAAATTAGTAATAAATTATATTGTTTAAGAAATGCGCCCTATTTGCACAGTTGAAAAGCCAGCATTTGTGACGTTAGTGGAAGGTCTCTCAGGAAAGAAACCTTGTGACCGCAAAACACTATGGTCGGATTGCACAAAGCTTTGTTAAACGCTTAATCGATTGATCAACTACTTGATCAGTTGTTCCACCAATCAGAGGTAGTGATATATTCAGACTTATCCACTCAGATCGGCTAATCAACTGATCAACTTGATCAATGATCAAATTATTTTTGTGGAAACGAGCGTAAGAAGTAAATTGGAACCAGCAAAATCGACGGTCATTGGCCATATAAAAGAAGAGTTATCCAAAACAAAATATGTGTGCACTACAGCTGGTATCTGGAGTGCACAAAACAAAAATTATTTGGTTGTGACAGTACATTTTATTGATGACAAAAATTTCTAACGTAAATCGTTTGTACTATGTTGTAAACCATTTAAATTTTTTCGCAGTTTTGATAAAATTGCGGGAGTTATTAATGGAGTTCATACTTTCTATGATTTAACAATAGACAAAATTTCAGGAACTAACAGATAATGCTAGAAATTTTAGTAAGGCATTTAATGTATTTTCTATGTCTCTATCAGATACCAATGTCAATAATGATAATGGCAACTTTGCAGAATTTCCAGAATTGGAAAATAGTAACGAGGTCAATATAGAAACTCATATTTTGATGAGGAAGCAATGTATGTACTTTTGCCGGAGCAGTTTAGATGCTGCTTTCAGACATTTACTCTTGTTATAACTAACGATGCGCAAAAAGCGAAAAAAAAATTAAAAATACAAAAAAATCAGTAGTTCAGTTTTTAAAAAAGTATTTCAAATATGGAATCTGGCGAGTAGGTCAACAAAAGCGTCGGATGAAATTGAAAAAAATTGTGATATCAAACTTACAGTTCCTTGCGCTACCCGCTGGAATTCTATGTTTGTTGCTTGTACAAAATTAATTTCAATTGAAACAAAGATAAACAAAATTTGTAGAACACTAAAAATAGAGGAATTTCAGTATGTGGATTTTCTTTTTTTTTAAAGAATTCATTATGGTAACAAACCAATAGCAGTTGCTATCGACATTATACAGGGAGAAAAGAACTGTAATTTAGAAGCTGTTCTTCCTACATTATATAAAGTTAAAAATTCAGTAAATGATAAAACAAATTTGAAATTCTGCAAATTATATTATCTGGATTCACAAAACGTTTTTTAAAGATAATGAACTTGAAAAGCAGTACAAGTCTCCCATATTTAATGGTTAGTATAAGTAAACCCAAATTTAAATTAAGACGGTTGGAAATAACACCTTTTAAAAACGATTTAGAATTGTTTAAAGCTGAACTACAACAATATGCAGAGAATGTGTCACTTCAGCCTAACACTGGAAGTTCTGAAAACGAGGCCTCGACTTTTTTTAATAATTCTAAATTAGAGAAGTCATCTGATGATGAATTCTTTGATTTTTTAAAATTAAATCCGCAGAAATCTCAATCTCCAGTTGTCGTACAATGCTTACAATATTTAGAAGATGCAGATACAAATTATTGCCAATTAAATAAATATCCCACAATAAAAGAAATTTTTTTAAAACTCAATAGCGTACTGCCATCATCCGCACCTGTAGAAAGGCTGTTTAGTATAGGAGGTCAGATTTTAACTCCAAAGAGAAATAAATTAAAAGATGATGTTTTCGAAACTTTCTTAATTTTAAAAATGAATAAAACTTAAAGTGTAAATTTTTATGTAATTATTATTTTTAATTTATTATTTGATAATTTATGTACTCGGTAATTTAGTTGGCAATACATAGTATGTTATATATAAAGTTTATGCAATTGAATTTTTTCTAAACTACAAATAGATTTATTCTGTATTATTATGTACATTTTTTCCAATAATTTCCTGAAACAAAAATTAAAAAAGGATTTAAGAAGGATTTAATACCTTTTGACAGATCTTGGATCTATATCTAGATACATAATTAAGAAAAGGATCACGTATCTAAACTAGATCCTGGTCAGAAAAAGTCTCTGGATCTGGAACTAGATACTGAGAGGAAGGATCCTACCCAACATGCCCATGAATGATGTTATCATAGAAAAATTAAAACAATAAAAAAATAAAATTAAGTTGCACCAACTAAATGGACTTTTATTTATAATCATTGGGGGTAAAAGAAGAACAAAGGAGAAGGAGAAATTAACGTATAAATGAAGAAAAATCAGTAATAAGTGGAATGTGAGGAAGGAAAGAATGAATGAGAGTGTTTGAATAATTCGGTGAATGACTATAATGAAAGAAATATTCATATTAATTTAAAAACTTTATTTGATAATAGTTATATAACCTGCCAAACTAAAAGATATCTATAAAACAAATTACAGAACTTTATTGTGGTGAATATAATATATAATATCAGTGATATCCGAAGTGCGAAATTAAGGGTGAGTCGGCGAGAAGGTACCTAAGAATAGATAAGACTGAGCGTTGTGCGGGGGAAACAAAGGAACTCCAAAAACATAAAAATAGGTCCACTAAGGTTCATGGGTGGTATAGCAGTAAAAATATAAATAAAAACGTAAAATCTTAAATATTCAAAAAAAGAAAGTTACTACGATGGGCTTGGGTATTTCGATATGTAATGAGGTCCAAATGTAACGAATAAATCAATTTAAAACGACATTTTCTGACGCTAAAAAATTACCCTCCACTTCAACCCCCTTCCAAGTGGCAGTTAAAGAATAAAGATACCGAAATAAAAAGAGGAAGTAAAAGACTAAGGGAAGGGAATGGAGATAAGGGCCTGGATGAACTGAGAAGCATGATCAGTGGAATGAATAAGAACTGTGACGCTTTTTCTTACTGGTGCGCGATCGGTCGGTGTTCGGGCACCAAATTTCATAAGCGGGTTTACTCCCCCATCTCGTTCTTGGGGCGGTCAGACGAGGGCTCACCAGCCAGCCACTGTGGAGACCGGTGACTCCAGAGGTCGACGGCTGAAATAGAAAGGTCAGCGGAGCTAATAAATGAAAGGCACGATAAACCTATACAATATTTATTAAACAAGCACCTAAATAAACATATAACTGTACAAGCAGGTGTTAGAATATACAGGCGGGCAGCTACGTACTACTGACCTACCAATCCTGCCTAAGCAGTGCAGCAAGAGGGAAGAGGTGCAAGTTAGTGGGGTCGCGTAGGAATTCGGAACTAGTACCCTCTAGAGTTTTGGGGTCAGGAAGAAAGACGGTTACAGGCTACCCAGTGGTGCCGGGTCGGATCGACCGCTCACGGCGACACCGAGAAAGTTGGCTGGGGGTTTGATTGGCGACGGACCGAATTGGTCGTTTACGCTGATATTCAAGCCACAAGCGGAAGGGAGCAAACCACTCAGCGGCGACGGACCGGATCTACCGTTCACGCCGACACCGAGGAGGTTCCCCTTAGGATTGACCGGCGACGGACCGAATCGATCGTTCACGCCGACAGTCAAGTCCCAGGTAGAGGAATGGAGGAAGCTGGGTTCTAGGACAAAAAAAGAAAAGACAGGGGGTGGTGGAGGATAGAGCACCTAAATATCAGGCGGCTTACCAGGTACTTACTACTTCCAGAGTAATTACATTTGATGTGAGCTGGCTGGTTTGATCGGTGACTGCAGGCTGCACGAAAACACCCTCTTTTCGGCGCCGGGTATGTGCTTATATACCCGGTCAGCCCCCCCTTACAACAAATTCAGATTTTAGAATTAGGTGGTAGGGGAGCAAACGGCGAGTGGGAGGATGATCTAGCGGTACGCCCCCCAATGAGGCGTAAATAATTATTATACTTAATTATCAATTATAAAATGGCACAATTTGCCATTGAAATATCAGTCAGCGGTAAGAAATACATTTTATAAAGTGGGCTGAAACGGAATGCAATTTCTACCAAACAGAGAATACGACAGAAATCTTGGTCAACACACGCAGCATTTCTTCTCTGGGAAATCCGACGGTAACTAAATTGCAAATAAAGAAAACTGCTACTAACGCACAAAACAGAGGAGGAGAGAAGGAGTAGAGGTGTTGGTGGAGGAGCACAGAAGCAGGAGAGGAGGGGAGATGTTGAAGGAGGACAGGACGAGAAGGAGGGGGAGGAGAGGACGAGGAGGAGAGGTGGTGAAGGAGGAGAGTATGAGTAGAAGTGTGCTAGGAGGAAAAGACGCGGAGAAGAGGAAGAGAGGTGTTGAAGGAAGAGATGACGAGAAGGAGGGGAGTGGGAGAGGTGTCGGAGGAAGACAGGACGAGGTGCAGAGGAGGAGATTAAAGGCAGAATAAACATTAGGTATGATTAAATATCTCCGTATCTGATCATAAGATCGCCTCCAACTTTTGCACTTTATTAACAACCACCACGCCCTACAAACGTGCCATTGGACAACGATCAGCAAGCGATACAGGGAAGTCAGCTCCGACTTATGTGTATGATAATGTATAACAATATGTGAAAAAGTAAACATTAGGTACCATTTAATATCGCCGTCCCTCTTCATAAGATCTCTTCTACCTTCTGCACTCTATTTGCAGCCACCGCGCCCTACAAACGTTACAAATTACAACAACCTGCAAGCAAAACCTAACCTACGAGTTTAGCCGGTTTAAGACCAAAAGAGTCTTAGTTAGATTTCAATTATTTTGTAAAACAAGGTTAGATTGCAATATTACTTTAGTTAATTAAACTTACACCTGCACAATTCATTCCTTATATTACTGTCATGTTTGTTTTACTCATTTAGAGTAAATTTGTTAACCACAGATAGAGTTTCTGGTACAAAGTACAGGTTATATCAAACAGTGTGTCTCTTATTCTTGCACTAAAATCATTCGTTAACACTGGGCAGCATTCATGACACGAACAAGCCTACTGTCAAGTTGACAGTGTCACCACCTCCCATGATGTAGGTTGTGTATGTAGATTGTCAATTATTTCCAAAGCGCATTTAAGAAGAACTTGCAATTTAAGAAAATTAACATAATATAAAAATATCTTGATGCAAGTTCGCTTTCGATATAATTAACAATTTATATACATCATCTGATGTCATGAGTCGTGACATTGCCAACTAATAGTGACATTAGGGTTGCCAGATTGTAAAAAGCAAATAATAGAAGATAAGATGAGGAAATAGAGAAGAATATAGGAGATCACGTGAAAATTTTCTAACTTGTATGAACGCAAGATAGTTTAAACATTATTGTAAGAAATAACAAACACAACTTTATTTCCACAATAAAAAACATAAACAAACACTTATTTAAGCCTACTTAAGTAAAAAAGTCCTTTTGATATCAAACAAACAATCAAATGTTGATTAGGCAACATACACATGAACGAAAATTTAAATCTGAAATATGAAATAAGTTGGTTTTTTCTGTAATCTTTTGTTAATTATTATAAATTATTTTAGAAAACAGAAAAATATAGGAGATTTATTCCTATATTCAATAGTAAATAGGAGATAGGAGATTTTAGTTAAATATAGGAGACTCCTATTAAATGTAGGAGATCTGGCAACCCTAAGTGACATTATTTAGAGCTTCGATTGTTTGTAACTAGAAAACCCAAAGTGACAAACATAACTGGATGTTTAGACAGATCTCATCTGGAAAATAGAAAAAAACATGAACTGAAATTTGTTACAAGTGAAACTGGACCACGTGCATATTCAAAAGAAGTATGTTAGTTAAGAAATGTTAAGTCGATTTTCCCCATCAAGATTATTTCAAATTATTATGAAATCTAAATTGAAACTTATCCCAGATAAACTGGAAACTATGATATTTAGAAATTATAAAAAAATGAATTTTAAAAAGGACAACATAGAAAGAAAAACATACATATTTATAATTTACTTACTTTAGGATTTTTTGTTTTCTATTTACTAATTTTTATAATACCTACTTATGTGTTACGTCTTATACATTTTATATTACATTTTATCTACTAGCAGTTCACTCTTTGAATCATTTTAAAAGTATGATGAAGATGACATATTAGTTACTCAAAAACGATTAAAAGACAAACATGCTTAAATTGCAAATTAGTTTCTGTAAAAAAGCAAGAAGCTAAGAATTTTAGCTGATAAAAGCGTAGGAGTAATACGTAGCTATAATAGATAATATAAAAATAATCATCTGTGAATGTAAATAACGGAACACTATCAATTAATCAAAAAAAGATAGTAAAAGAAAAGGTATAAGGAATTTGCCTTGTATTTTCAATCTTTTGCACATTCTAATTACTTCAGCAATTAGAAAATAATATTTCGGATAAAATTGGATGCTGCAATATATTATTACAATGACAGAACTTCCGAGAAGAAAAAACAGGATCTCCCTAGCAATTTTTTTAGTAAGTTAATGGGTAATTGCTTTTAAGTGATAAATATACACTTTTTTTCTGATTTATGAGTAACCGAGTGGTTATTTATCTTTTATATTAAATTTTCAATTAACATGATTTTTAATTATTTTACAAGCATACAGAATTTTTGCCATTCACTTTAAATAAGTTTTAATTATAATAGCAATGTGTGTAAGATAAATGACCTATAATTTAAATTTACGTTTTT
The DNA here is from genome assembly GCA_011009095.1 of Ignelater luminosus. Taxonomy (NCBI): domain Eukaryota; kingdom Metazoa; phylum Arthropoda; class Insecta; order Coleoptera; family Elateridae; genus Ignelater; species Ignelater luminosus. The sequence continues at coordinate 18,466 of VTPC01000996.1, forward strand.
TGCATGGTATTTGTACACGGTCTATAATAATAGCAGTAGCGATCCAAAAATTTAGCAAGACCAAGTAAAATGCAACTAAAGAAGTTAAGAAATATCCAATGTTGTTTGAATTGTTTGTTCTGATCTAAATATTCTTTCTAGGCCTCTAATGGCATGACGTAATTCGTAATCTTGAACTAATGATTTGTTGGTTAATTCGTGTACGAGTATCTAGGGCAGATTTTCAGCGTTTTTCCCAAAATCTTCAAACATCTAAAACAGGAACGTGCAAATGAGAAAAATTACCCTAGACTCCGCGGTCACTAGGTTTTACACAGTGGCGAAAAAAAAAACTGAAACAGACATTAAACGCACAACGCAGCACCCTGTTTACCACATGAAGACGGTTTAAGAAATTCTATCATTTGTGCTAAATACCCTAGCTCTACAAATCAATTTGACGTAAAATTGAAACTTTTGTTTTTCATAGGTATTTTATTCGTTATTCCGTTTGGCCAACACTGGAAAAGACATCTTGCAGTACAGACGCCGCACGGTGATCAATAGTGAATAATTAGCTAGACAAAATGTAGAAAATTGAATTTCTCATTTCGAAAAAATAATAGTATACCTAGCAAGTTAAAGAGTCAATTGGTAATATACTGTAGATTTAATAGGTCTGGACTGGTCCAATTTTTTGCCACCAACGTTAAAAGTAGAAGTATTGCATTGACGCACTTATGCTATTGCAAAGTGTCGTGTTGATAAGCAGTCTTTTGTTTATGTTAATAAAGTTTTGCATATTTATAGTATTAGTTTGTTGTTTTAAGTGTAATAAGAACCATTTCTAGTAAGGAAATAAGGCTTGTCCAATAAATAGGGAGACTAACTTTCGGTTAACATTCTTATAATCAGTTTAAGACATACAATCTAGTTACACTGTGTAATTTTTTAAATAATCTTTCTACTAATAGTATATGACAGTAATTGACTTACTAATCAGTAGTTGTCAAAATGTCGAGGAAAGAAAGAGAAACACTCTCGAAACGCATTATCCAAATCTACAAGAATATTGCAAATCACAATAAGTTTAAAACTTCTTATTACTTCTAAAACAAGTAAATTCCGAAATCAATCATATACAAAGTTATGCGAAGGTATGGTACTTTGAGATGAGATGACTACAAAAAGATTTCTGACCGTCCATTGTCTGTGAGCACCATTAATAACGTTAAGAAAGTCGTGTACATTTTTAGGAAATGCTATATCATGGCTGAAATCATGACTGGTGAAGAGTACCTGAAAAAAGTGTTAAGGAAAGATTTAGTCCTTTCATATGGAAGAATAAAACTCGCAAAGTACATTTCTAACTGGACATGCCTACTGTTTATTGTACCAAAAAGGCTACGGATTACTTGCAACAACAAAAAATTACTTTTACATCAAAATTTGGAGATGATCTTAAAGTTCCTAAAGTGAAGGCTATCAGACGATTTTGGAGCCTACGCAAAAAGAAATATTCAAAACGTGCTGTTAGGCCGGAAAATCTTGGCAAATCTCAAAGAGTGTTCGAAATAATCGTGGGAGAAGTTATCAAAAGTAATGGCAATGAGGTTATAAGAACAGCCTTAAACATGTTGGAAAGAATTGAATAGCAAGAAGTTGATGGAGCAAATACTATATAAATCTAATGTTAGTAATTGTGACAAATAAACTAATCCATTAATAGAAATTAAGTTAATAAGATTTATATAGGAAAACTGTGTTTTAATAGAGTCTCTTTACTTATTAGACAAGCCTTAACTTTATAAAATAGCATAATACTTAAAGTTTACCGGATAGTATATAAATAGGCTTGTGGTAGTTAAACAAAAAAAGTTTCAAAAAGTTTCACGACAAATTTTATTCTGTTTTGTAGGTTTGAGTTTCTACTTTAAAATCTATAATAAATCTTCACTTAGTTTTACCAATAATTTTTTCTGTTTTGATCTGTTGAATCAATCAGAAATGGCACTTCTTGTAAACGTGTTGGTACAAGGAAAGGGAAACACGAACGATGGAAACACGGAAAGACGTTTTCTTGAAGATGTAGAAAAGGTATTAAAAATTATGGGCATAGATAAAACTTTTAGTATAAGTTTCTCCACAATATTAGACACAATATCAAGTGGATATGCAATAAATACGATAAAGTTTAAAAAGTACACGATAAAAGCTGCAAAACTCTATATAAAGCTATATCCCTGGTATCCTATGCCAGTAAGCCTCCACAAGATATTAATACACGGACCAGATGTGTTGGGCCATTTTATGTGTCCAATTGGACAGTTGTCCGAAGACGTTTTCCTGGCTCGCCATAAAAAGTTTAGGAAGTTCGTAAATATCACACCCAGAAGATGTCAAAGTGTAATTAACATCTTTTGCATTTGCTCTTGATATCTTCAGATCCTTTAATTACCAGCATTCGAATGCTACCGAAAAGAAAATGTAGAAATTTGTCAGAAGTGGTCAGATCTCTCCTTCAGATCCCTGACAAAGCAGTACACTCTGTAGAAGACTCTGGCGATGACCAAGAGAAAGAAGACTTATAAAATAATAAAGAATATCCATTCATTTATTTATTTATGTTTTTTGTGTACTATACTTAATAAAATAAAATTTATTATTTTTGATGAATTTTAAGGTTAAATATCTCTTAAAAGTTTGCGTAATGAAAGTCATAAAAGGTAAATTTTGCATTTTGTTTTACTAGAGTGTGCTTCTGTTACATTCCATACCATAATACAGTGATTAATAATAATTTTGTCTTCCTAAATGAGCGAAATTGATCACCGTGCGCCGGTTGCGTCGCCATCAGACAACTTTACCGTAGTAACGTTACCCTACAACTAGCAAGTTGCAATTTAAGTAATTGCACTTTTTTTCAAGCTGAAAACAATTTATAAATTCTTATAACGGTAATTAATTTCTTTACAATGGGGAGTCAGCACAGACATAATGACGATGAAGTTTTCTATTTCTTCCCCATTATTGTCGACTTTTAATTTACCTAGTTCATTTTACCATACAAAATTAATTCACAATCAATTTCATCGTATCATAAACATTATCTCCAAGCATAGAGCAAGTTTGCACGATGAGGTAAAACTTAAAATACCACAAAAGCTTAAATCACTCATAATTTAATAAACTAATTGCTATTCAAATAACCTGTAAATAGAAATGAATTATTGAAATGTTAGAAATATTAACATTTTGTTTCAAATTTCCAAGGTTTTAAGTGTAAAGACCTTGTTTTGTTTTTATAGAAATTTAAAAAAACAAAAGTTTGACGTTTTAATTACTTGAATCCCAGTTCAAACAACTGCGAAATCTTAGTGTGTATCTTGCGATATAAAAAATAACATTTTTAATAATATGATAATACCTAGACTTAGGATAGTTATGCACCAAAGTGTCCTAAATATGCATTTAAAATGCACTTTAAAATCCAATTTATTTTAAATGTGCGCAAGAAAAAAAAATCGACGTGCACCAGGATATTGCTTGATAATGCCCACTTCCGCAAATAATGAATTTATTCCAGAGTTTTCTCACGCACTGTATACTGGGTATACCAAACTGAGTAGGCTAGTATGGGTAAGGTTGTTATACATCGTTGAAAAGAAAAAGCAAAACTCTATTTAATTATGTAAAAATCCAATATGGCGCCCATTTAAAAAAAGAAAGTTGCCATTAATATATCAGAATCCGCCATCGTGAATTTTGTTTTGGCATCATTTTTAAGTGTATCTCATCAAAAGCAAGCAAGTTTCTTGTTAAAACTTTTTACATAGCTTTTAAATTACCGAGATATTTGACTTTTTAGAAAACCGCGATTTTCACTTTTTTGGAATAATTGCTAATCGGTTATGAATTTTAAACTTTTCTAACCTAAGTCTAAATTAACATACAAAAAAAGCTCTAACTATAATAATAAGAAAGTTACCCATACTATCTATCCTACTCAATTTGTATAAATAGTAACGTCATGCGCCGTGTATCGCTTAAACGGCTGGACTTCCGTATACCCGCCTACCAAGGATTAGGTCAGTTGAGATGTTATATTGTCAGGCTTGTCCAGAGGACCACGGGAGTACTGAGTTTAGGTGCCGAAGTTACCTCGTTCGAATGCTATGGGCATTTTTCTAAAGCGCCGGTTTCACCACTTCTGTGTCCCTCGCCTACCACGGATCGGGTCAGTTGAGGTGTCATATTGTCAGATTTGTCGAGAAGGTCACGGGGGTACTAAGTCTAAGTGCCGAACGTTAGACGTTAGGTTAGATGTTAGGTTAAAGGTTAGGTTAGAGGTGCTGTTAGAGGTTAGGTTAGATTTAGGTTACAGGTTAGGTTAGGTTAGGTTAGCTTATAGAACTGCATGTTAATTTTTTGGGACACCTCCGGCACCTACGCTCAATATCACCGTGACCCTCTCGACAAGCTTGACAATATGACATCTTAACCGGCCCGATCCTTGGAAGTGCTCATAACTTTTGAACGGGGTACCTCCGGCACCTACATTCAGTACCCCCATGACTCTCGGTAAACCTGACAATATGACACCTCAACCAATCTAGTCCGTGGTAGGCTGGTATACAGAAGTCGTACTTAACAATTTTTCTATATTTAGGTTGATAGAATTTGTTGACAAAATTTGAAAAACAAATCCTTCCTGAACCTGCAGAGATGCTGGAGCACCAAAACCGAGAGGTGTTGATCAAAGGCCCATTTTTTATTCAGAACTCTTTTGCAAAATTTGATCGACAACATATTTTATTTACCTAAATGTAAAAAGATTATTATCGGAATTACCTTTTGCTTTTAGCGAATAGTTATACATGGTGTTCCTAAAAGACCTGTACAACGCCCTACCACAAGTTTCTCAGATCAAAATAGAACGATTTAACCAAACTTACCTCTATCCAAAAGTGCTCCATTAAGGCGCTACCGGACGTCAAAGATCTTAAAAATATTTCTATTTTTTGAAGTAACAAAAGAGTGCTTTTAACCATTTTATGCAGGGTGTCCCACGATTTGACTGCCATAGGTTAAAGGTGTGTTACTTAGGTAATTTCAAGTTGCAAATACCTCATACGTATATCATTTGAAAACTTCCCACCTTGAATAACTTTTTAGTTAGTAAAGTTATCAAAAATCGCCGAAACACGTCGATTTTGTTTTGGAGCGGGACATTTAATTACCTACTCTAATCAGTTGGGAAACTTTCACCCTCTCCCCAACCACCCCCACGCAAAAATTTTAAATGGCACTACCCCATGTGTCATATATCATTTTAAAGGGTATACAATTCTCAATCTTCTACATCAAAGAAAATTAAAATCGGCCCAGCCGTTCGTGAACTGCAGACAGAAATGTATTTAATTTAATCATAAATTACCAAGCAAAACTCCATATTACAGTAGCTGAAGGATGTAATATTAGATTTTTATAAATTACAGGTAATTCAACAATACTATTTACATTTAATGCACCTATTCTTTCATTTCACTTATAATTAATTTTAAATCTTAATATAAACGCTTTTTACAAAATCCATCTAACTAATAAAACGAGGTTCTGACCACTATGTAAGTCTGTACTGTTTTATGTTTACACATTTTGCGTTGAGGGTCTTATTTTAGATAACACGCAAGCACAAATCACAGAAAAGTATACGAAAAGTATACCTCTTTCACCGCACGTTACTGTTCGCACAAATATCATACCAATATTTTAAGTATACTATAGTTCGAGAATCGGTTACCATAACTACCTACAACATACGATCATTAAAATTTAAGTTCCCAGTAGGCTGTGAAATTTTTTCGTTGGGCGTAACTTAGACACAACGCATGTCAACACATAACCTATAAACTGATGATTTTGCCTTGTTTCTAATGCAAACTGTCAATTTGACAGGTAATCTTCCGGAATAAGCTAAGACATGATTTTTTCTTTCATAGCCTCCTGGGAACTTACATTTTAATGACCGCATGTTATAACGAGCGATTGTTTAAATTTCTAATTAGGCTAGGCTGTGGCGGTACATCACGTTAGACGGTAATTTAGACGCGGCAAAACAAGTGACAGACTGCAAATAAAAAATTCAAATTTTAAATTTGAAAGTTGACTTCAAATTTGATTATTGACAGAGTTTAATAATAATTAGATAATTTATTATAATTCATTAATTTATATTTTTTAAAACTGCCATTTACACCTCAACAAAAAGCATATAGTTTAAAATGTTACTTTCGCACTGGACCAAAAATAAATGGCGAGTAATTTTTAGGAAAAATATCCAGACTTGCCTTTTCAGTATAACAGTTTCTACAATGTGCTGAAATATTCTGTTGAATTATTGAGAGGAACGGGTTTGTCAATGGTTTATAAATCATTTGTGTAATGATGATTTGTTAGACAAAGGTTTCTTCCCTGACGAAGCCTGGTTCTACTTTCTGGCTATGTCAACTAACAAAATATGGGAATGTTTCAGCAGAAAATCCACATGCTGTTGTCGAAACTATAGTACATCTACGAAAACTAGGCGTCTGGATACGTGTGAGTCATTGCAGGTTGATTGGACCCATATTTTTGCAACATACTCTTTTATTGCACAAAGATTTCATAATAAAATTCGCCGGTAGCTTATTGATCGGCTAGATAATGAAGAATTACAACAAGGATTCTTCCAGCAGCACACACTGCATTCTTTTTTGTGTGCCCTTATCTGAAAAACTCACTCTATTTTTTAAAACACCCATGAACAAATTTGAAGAATTTATCAATAAAATAAATGAAAAGTATTGATACGGTTTTATTTCCATCTAAGCACTAACGCATAAAGTCGCTGTCTAAGTCCTGATTTAGCAGAATAGATTCATTTTAATTCAGTTTTCTATAATAAATCTTTATCAGGTTGTATTTTTGGTCTTTTACAATCTTATCATTTTTTGTTTCGTCGTCTAAAGAACTTCAATGCTGGTCGTGCGTGAAAGATAGTTTGGTCTAGTACGAAAATATTAATTTTTATAATTAATCACTCTTACTTGAGGAGAATTATAGTAATTAGACCAAATATTTGGTGATTTTAGTGCTTCTCGCTTTTAGTGGATATAATAGTTCACGTCGAGTTGTGCTAATCTTAAGGTCACCCGTCAACTCTGGTGAAATTTCTTTCTGTTACTTCTTTTGTCATTCAATACGAATTGCTCCGGACTAGATTTTTTTGTGTGGACGCTTATGGTTGTTCTTTTTTAGGCCTTCTCATTGTTTGCCTATTTTTCTTGGTTTATCCTTTTGGTTTTTGAGTATTGATTTCTGCTTGCCATTGGCTGCTTTACCAAGGACATCGTGGCCCATCACTGGAGTTACCCTTCTGAGGCTACTGTGTGGTATGAGTCGGTTTCTAGGCATCTGGGAGTCGATAATAAGAAAGGACCTCTTGAACTCTCGCGCTATTTGGTACTTTTTTTGTTGTTACCGTTTAATTAATTAACCAATATAAATTTATTAAATCATTAGTGAACCTCATTTTTCTTTTTGAGAGAATTCTTTTGCATATAAAGTAACGTCAAAACTTCTTGCTGCAAGATAACTTTTATCTGTTATACGTTTAACACATTTTTACAATAGAAGTTTTCCTAAAAATTCAACCTGCGGATAAATATTCCTGTTTATTCAAAACAAATTAATTTGTGAAATTTAGCTTTTGATTTAAGAATTTATAACTTTGGGCTTCACCCTTTTAATTTCTTTATTTATTTATTTGTAATCGCAAATCGAGTATACAAAAGTACTTTTACCTCTAAGAGAAAATTGCGGGTATATGCAGAGTGGTAGGAAATTATTATTTGCAAGCGCTTACAAATGATATTCCATCAACCTCTATATTTTTCTGATACCAACTTTAGGGTGCGCTACCGCGATTTCTTTAATTCTTTGTTTTTTTTGCTTATTTCGTTATTCCGTTTACGAACTTTAATTACTTTTGCTGATTGTTTTATTATTTACATTAAATACCTACGAGGAGAGTTTTTTATGTTATCTACCTAGCCATGAAAACAATACACTATCGCGATAATTGTCCTATGTCAAGTTTCTGAGACATTTTATAGTGTTATTTCTAAGTTTGGTTTGAATCGCTTAATATTTGGCATTTTTATATCAGTTTTAAAAAGAGAAAATGAGTGATTTGTAACTTGAACGCAGAAGCGTCATAAAATTTCTATCGAAAGAAGGCAGTGGCCCAAAGAATATCCACGAGAGAATGGTGGCAGTGTATGGAGAAAATAGCCCATCCTATTTCCAAGTGACATATTGATGCAAGCAGTTCAGATGAGGCAGGGAATCCATTAATGATGACTCAGAGTGTGGAAGACCTCTGAAAGCACGAACTGAATAAATCAAGATTGAAGATTTGGTGTTGACTAACCGCCAGGAGTAAAAGTTTCAGTTATTGCTAGAGAAATAGGAATATCAGAAACGAATGCTTTTAAAATTCTACACGAAGATTTAGAATCAAGCAAAGTGTCGGCACGATGGATTCCCAAGCTGCTCGGTCCCGAACAGAAACTGTGTAGACGACAAATTTGCGAGGAGAATTTGACTGCTTTATCCCAAGATGAAGACTTCTTCTATAGAATTGTAACTGGGGATGAAACCTGGATACACCACTGTGACCCTCCCACAAAAGAAGAGTCCATGCAATGAGTGTACAAGGGCTCTCCACCTCCCAAGAAGGCGAAGACGCAATTTTCTGCGGGAAAAGTGATGGCCACAGTTTTCTGGAACGCGGAAGGAATTCGCTTAATTGAGTATATGCCAAAAGGGTGTACAATAACGGGAAATGTGTACAAAGACACAATTAGGAACTTGAAAGCAGCTATACGCAAAAAACGACCCCACAATTATGCTCAGAAAACTCTGTTTCTACACGACAACTGCAGAGTGCATAAAGCAGGAATTGTTCAAGCTGTAGTCAATGAATCCGGCTTTGTGGAATTACAACATCCACCTTACAGTCCTGACCTCGCCCCGTGTGATTATTATCTCTTTCCAAAACTCAAAAAACACTTGAGAGGACGTTGCTTTTTATCGAATGACGACTTAGACAACGCTGTGGGGTCGTATTTTGAACAATTACCAAAATAATTTTTTTCCAAGGCATAGCGTTATTAGAAAGACGTTGGAATAAGGGTGTTAGTGTTAATGGTTCTTACGTTGAAAAATAAAATTTTGTTTGTTTTCTTACTTATTGTTTTCATAGCTAGGTAGATAACGTAAACAATTCTTCTCGTATATTATTAATTTTGCTTTTAAATTGCTATTAAATTTGCTTTTATGACTTGACGTTATATTTGAAATTAGTTCTGCGCTATATACTGTTTTCATTATTTTGTTTTTGTCTTGCTTGTGGCGTTCTGGCCCCCTAAATAAATTTTGACGTTGTCATATGACTTGCAAGGATTTTATTTGACACCTGATCTCGTTGTTTAGAGCCTTTTGTTACAGATACACCGGAAACTCCGACCTCGGCTACGAGCTACAGCAACTCCGTTTTTAAACAGCGGAAAGTAGGTATCAGTGTGTGGAACTGAATAATTCACCTCGGATTCTTCAAAACGTTTTTAGTAAACTTAAAAGGCGCGTTCAAAAGTGTTTAGATGGTCAACGTTTTCGGCATTTATTGTAAAATTCTGTTTAAAAATTTAACAAAATACTACGTTACTTTTTGCTTCGATGTTATTGGTTTATACGTTAGATTAAAGTTGGGTTACAGTAACACAAACGTCAGTTGCGCAATTGTCATTTTCTTGCTCCCCCCTGCATATAGCGTTTCTAGTTACGCCACCAACATAATTGTATGCTTGGCGTACGCAGGGTTTTTAAGAGAATCAGAATCTGTAAGGAAAAAATACAGGTTGCCATTAAAAACACATTGATGACGTCATGGGAGGTAAGGGTGGGGGTAAAGAACAAATGAAAATCATTGGAATAGATGCCTCATTGGAAAATAACGTCAACGTATCCGAGAATTTTGCCCTCAGATGTACAGAAAATCTTTATTTAAAGCGTTCCACAGGCGGCATTCGCCCTGTATAATATCACTTTTATTGTGCATTTATTAATTTACCATATTAGGCATCAAGGTTATGTATGACACTTATGTGCATTATTTGTTTTACTCTAACCAACACCCAGGCAACTACGTGATAAACATTATAACAATAGTTATTTAGTCTACAAGTAGGTACACAGAAAATTGAGTAAAGTAAAATAAAGAGTGTTGCCTCAAAAGTGAGCGAAATAAGCGAAAGTGGTAATTTCATGAATAGATAGATTTTAGTTTAGCTATGAATAGAATACAGTTTTATACTTAGTTTTTAGAAATAATACGTTTCAAAATAATATAAGGTACATTTAGATATTTGACAATTTTCGCAATAGTCAACTGTGATATAGTTACAGCAATAAGAAAATGTGATGTTGACATGGTAGTACAAAATGACGGAAGCGTTGGTAAATGTCATTTTACCATCACAAAAATAGTGGCTAAAATAAGAAACTAACGGTAAGTATAAATAAACAATTTTACCTTAATTCTAGGAATTAAAATATAAATTTAAAAGAGATATGTAGTTTTTTTATATTCTCAAGTAGCTTAGTTAAAAATATTAATTGACAATTGTATTTTTACATTGAAAAAAAACAAATAAGAACACAAACAAATATACGTAAAACTCGCCAACATTCAAAATCCAAAAATGTTAAACGCAAGAAAAGACAGGAAGGCAAAACATGGGTGAAACAATCAAAATCGCGACCTATATGTCCAGACTGTCAGAGTGACTGTAGTTGGTAGTCCACCATTAAAAACTCTTCAACGATCCATGCACAAACGGTCACCATCTGTTCGTTTTTAGCATCTTTTGAATCTCGACAGCGAACTTTGGTATCAAGATGGGATTTTTGTTGTTAGCACTGATGGATGGAGGCCTATTCAACGATTCAGTATCAGCGATTCTTTTTTGTTTGTTATCGTGTTTCGTTCGTATCTCTGGAACGGAAGGTCATATAGAGATCGAAGTTGGCTGTTATACATATTATAAACTGACATCGATACTCTTTTGTTTTATCTTTAACAAATGTAAGATAACTCAAAACCGCTAGTGGTACGGAGATGGAAGTTTCTACTTGTCATCCTGACTCCTAAAAAGCGAAAAGTCAAAGCAAAGCAACCGTCTACGTCGGCCGAAGGTTGCCAAATGTTTCAAGTCGATAAATTATTGTCGATTTAAACTGAGCATGGAGTGAGTACTATATCAAGCTAACAGCGCGGTTGACACGCACGGTATGTGGGAACTGTTGTGATTCTGACTTAATGAAAAACACACTTGATCAAAAAACAGTTTATTTGAACACTCAACATAATACAGGATGGTCCAAGATTCCGCTTGTATATTTTTTAAGTACAGCCCTCTTTGCTTAAAAAATATTGTAATTTTTGAACATGATGGCGCACCAGCGCATTCGTCACGTTACAAACCATCTTAACAATACGTATCGACAATGGATTGGTCATCATGACCCTATAAGATGGCCTGCAAGATGTAATGTAATAGTAAGTACTGTAATATATAAATGTACATGTACGTATGCATAACTTAAATGTTATTTGCAACTATTGCTTTTAATCACAACCCTCTTTACTAAATGTGGTTATTTAAATTAATAAAAGTAACGTTTTTGTAAAATAATGCTTAAATCACCGCAGATAGAACCATAGACCATTAAATAAAAACGAAAGAAAATTAGATTTTGGATCTGATTATACAAAAATTTTTTTATCGTTCTATTTAAAAATATCAGGTTAGCTATGATTGTAAATCTTCATTTTCAATGCTTTAACCAAGTTATTTGCAACAAAACTGATGTAGAAGCCCATATTTAACACGATTATCAAACCGTATCTTCCTATCCTGTTTAGTTCCAGAAATATTTCAAACTTTTTAAAACAACGTAAAAGTAATTTTTTCAAAAAAGAATAAATATCTCAAAAACGGCGTAATTTAGAACAAACATGTGGTTAATAAAAGTGAATCTAAATGTAATAGGAAATCCCAGAATGAAGTAATATACAAGGTGTTCTATTTAAAAAAATAAAGTAAGATACTGCTACAAACAAGTCAAACGCCCTGTATAGTTCAGAATACTTTTAGATTCTGCTTCCAGAGGCACTCTGACGCTCTCTGCTTTCAATTTGATTCTATCTCTTGGTATGTGAGGGCAAATATGAAGCACAGGGAATTGTGAGATGCTTACATACGTTCAAGTCTAATGTACGTGTAAAACGATTTTGATTAGAAAAGAAATGCTAGGATGTTGTTCATGATTTAGCATTTGTTTTTTCAATTAATAAAATCTTTTACATTAAGATACCTATGTACTAACTGTCAGATTGCTAGAATTGCTCCCACATACCCTAACTAAAAATGTTAGTATGGGCTAGTGTGTCTTGATATTGTTTCAGTAAATGTCATTTTTCTAATGGGTAGAGTAGAGACACACTTGTCAAACAAGAGCGACAAAGATATCCGTTAGCTCTCTGCTCGTACCGTGGGTGTAAAGAAAAGAAGAAGAATTTTAACAGTAAATTCATCAAAATTCCTGTTCTTGAGTCTTTCAGCAACTTTGATTCTTGAATTGTCTTGAACATCTTATTATTGATCTTATTAGACATTTTAGCATATTCTAGCACTTGTGTTTACAGGTTAGGTTTTACGAAAAATGTGCAGAATCCTACTTTATTTGCAAAGTTGACACATTGTCGATATTGTTGATACATTGTCGGCATTGTTGACATTTTTGACTTGAAAAATCAATTGCTTACAAATTGTTGACACGAGAATATCATCAATCATTGTTGACATATCAACGCACATCACTGTGCAAAACGAGTCAATGATCAAAATTGAAAAATCCCAACTACCAATCAAATGCAAGAAAAGACAGGAAGACAAAGCACGGCTGAACCAATTAAAATCGTGATCTATATATCCAGACTGTTGGCGTAGCTATAGAGTGACTGTAGTTGGTATGGAACCATTAAAAGCTCTCCAACAATCCGGACACGGAAGGTCATCTTCTACATCATCATCATAACATCTTTTGGATCTCGGAAATAGACCATAGTATCAACGGTTTTTTTTTGTATGTTTTCAAGTTTCGTTCGCATCTCTGGAAAGGAAGGTCATATTGAGATCGAACTTTGACTGTTTTGAAGGTTATAAACCGACACCGATCCTCTTTTGTTTTCTCTTTAACAAATGTAAAATAACCCAAAAACCGTTAGGGGTACGGAGATGAGAGTTTCTGTACTATAAAGCAAGTGTCATCCTGATCTCCAAAAATCGATAAACCAAAACAAAGCCGAAGATTGTCAAATGTCTTAAGTTGACAAACTATTGTCGACTTAAATTGAACATCGAGTTCTTGCTATATCAAACAACCTTGCGGTCTAGAAACCTGAAATATTTCTATACTCGATTTATGCTAAAAACTTCCAATAAAGAAAATAGGTAGCTTCTTAAATATTTTGTTAAATAATGCTTTAAGCAGGAATAGTACTGTAGCACACTGTAAGATACGAAAAGACGTTTTTTTCTTTCCGAAAAGTAATCTTGGAAGCAGAATTACATTTCTAGAAACAAAAACATAATCCAGTTGATCATTTCTACATCTTTAATTAACTTCATTGATCTTATACATGAGTGTATACTATTTATATTTACTTTAACGGGTTTTTTTGCAATTTATAAGTATAGCACGTTTTGTGTACTTTGTGAATGGCATAGAATATTTATACACTTGACCATTTTTAACATTTTTCCGTCATCAGCTTTTGAATTATACTTTTCCTTAATCATTTTTTCTTGTAAAATCTGTTTAACAGTAAATAATTTTTAATTACTAGGAATCACTTAAACTTTATAGTAAAAAATTAATATTTACTTTCGCTTCAAGTACAAAAATGATCCTTCAATACTTTTAATATTCAGTTTCATTTAAAAAAAAAGTTTCAGGTCCGTTTATAACGAGGTGCTCTAATTAAGTTGGCAACAATTTCCCGAGAATTCCTTATCAGCGATTCTTCCCCGCTGAAATTTTCCCTAATCATAAAAGGCACATATACATATACCATTTATCTAATTTGCATGAAGAAGAGAAGTTTCATAACCTGCTTGCCTTCGTCTTTACAATATAAAAGTCACAATAATTGGTGTCTAGTATATTAAATACTGTCGTGCGGTTGTGCTATGATTGTGTGTTAATAATAGTGTCAATATAAATAATGGTACGTGATTTTCGCTGTTACACTTTTTGCAACCCCTTTAATATTTTAATTTAGTTTGTTTGGTATAGTTTAGTTATACAGTTTTTTTTCTAAAAAGCAAGCGCTTGGAAAATGATACGATTTATCAATCTGATTTAATCCTTATAATTATTATAGTTATATTTAAAACGATTTTCTCCAGTAGGTGTAAATTACATGTTTTAAATGAATTTTGAAAATATTCTTTTAATTTAGAATTAGATGTTAATTTTGAAATTACTAATTATGCACAATTTAACATTTTATATATTTTTATTAATTATTAACAATTTAATGTTAATTATACGTCTGTTTTTACAAAAATTCTTAATTATGCATCTCTGTATGAATTTTTAAATCTTTTAAATCTGGATATAATTAAATCTCATCGAACTTAACAGGTTTTTCTTTTTGTTGAGGCGCTTCGATACTAAATTATTTCTGGTCACGGTATGAAGTTTAGTCCTTGCATATAGATTTAATGCAATATCAATAATATGATAAAAAACGATACGAATGAATGAAATCAATTAAGTATACAATTGTAAGGTGACTAAGCTATGATAGTGAACCACTGATAAATTAATTAACTTACAGTATTTGTGAGATTATAAAAATCTTATGACATAATTCCAACAGTTAAACTTTAAATTAATTTTATCGATTCTAATGTGACTCGTCTTAAAATTTATAGTTATTTCTAATACATTCGACTTTTACCAAAATTGCAATACTTTTATAAATACAATCATCGAACCTTGAACCGATTGTTTAATATTCTTTTAATAAATATTATGAATCTATTAACATTTCTTTTATTAGTGTTAAAATAATTATAAACAAATATAAATGTGACAATAAATTAGTTTCCATTAAGTTCATTAAAAACGGTGAAATGGTAAAATTGTCGATTCTTCTGGTTGATGCTGGAGGTACTAAAAATGAAAATTGCGTAAAGAGCGAACATTACCG
This sequence comes from Ignelater luminosus, assembly GCA_011009095.1. Taxonomy (NCBI): domain Eukaryota; kingdom Metazoa; phylum Arthropoda; class Insecta; order Coleoptera; family Elateridae; genus Ignelater; species Ignelater luminosus. The sequence goes on from VTPC01000996.1 coordinate 33,830, forward strand.
TTTTGTGTGCTTGTGTGCTTTATTGCAAAATATTATTACAAATCATAAAACACAAGAACAAATAACCTTTCAAGACGACAATAAAGATGTTTCTTTCAACTGCTGTTTATTCCCTTCGGATTTAATTTACTGCAAATACATACAGACGCGGTAGTTATTTTTTGATGGGGTCGCTACTGCGAAGGAAAAATATACTACATCCATAATTAGTATTTTTAATTCTTTATTAAATAAGCTTTAAGAATAACCACCTAAGTGTTTCAAGGAAAATAAATTATTAAAGCTCATTGTTGCATTCGAAACCATTGACATTTCAGTAGTTGTTCGTTTTCAACGGATTAAGAAAATTTAAATCAAAACAAATTTTGAATCAAGCAATATAACCTCTCTTATGAAACGTTTCCCTAATTGATTTTGTAGCTCACAGCAATTTTTAAAGTTTAACAATTAATTAGTGTTAGCATTTGCACACGAATATTTTTCTCCTGTTTTTTTTCCATAAGAAATGCTATTTTTATATTTATGTTTTTGCGACAACTGTCAGTCTTAGCAAATGAATAAATTAAATGAAGTATTTCCAATTTTAGGCATTAGAACATAAAAAATTGTCTATTCGTCTAAAGAATCTTAATTGAAGATTACACGGAAAAAACAAAGAATATTCAATCTTTGTAAAAATTGAGTTTTTGATGGCATCTGAAAGAGAATTTTGAATGCTGCATTAGTTTAATAGTGAGCATAAATGATGTATGTGCCCTTTAACATAAATATTGAAAGTCGGGATAACTTTCTATCTTTAAATTAAATTATTTCAAAATGAATCTGGTGTGACATCATTCCTTATTTTTTCCGCGTGCTCTTTAATTATCCTCGTATTATAATTATGCAGAGAGGAATAATTCTGTGCAAAATTTCTCAAAATAAACGGAACTTCTAATTTTGTCAACTAAGGTATTTTGTTTTTACAAATCGCATCGTAACGAACACTGCAAGAATATTTTTTCTTCAACACAACAGTAATATTCACGAACAATAATACTCGCAGTGCGGTTCTACGAGAGGCGAACAGTTGCAAGAAATACAGCCCCCTCGCCATTGATGCCACTTTTTACAGTTTACAGCGCTGTTCTAGCTAATTAAAATCCACGTTATAGGTAATTAATCTATTACGATAGATTATAATTTTCTTAGGCACCACTCCATTTGACATTTGAGCAATCAATAAGAAAGTGTATCGCGGTCGCCTTTGTAATAAAAACCGTACGGAGTAAACAAATATTGATGTGCACTTGTCAAATATTTCATTAAGTTTGTTTAAAATGGTCTTTTTGGTTTAAAGCGTTGTGTAATTTAAAGAAAATATTGTTAAGAACAAAAATGTATTTATTAGAAGCAGCTACTGCAATAGTTTATTAAATTATCTAGATATCATTAATGAAAATTAACCTGTCGTTATTAATATTATTAATGTAATTACATTTTTTTTAAAATAATTTGACTTTACTTGTTTAAGCGTGGTATTACTTCCTTATCGATAGGGAAATATTAACCTTAAAAAGTGACATTAAAATATGCAGTTGTATTCTGCGCTCAAACCAAAACTGCCAGATTGATTAATCTAAATTTTTGAGAAATATAACTTTAAACACTTTTCTTATATTACCGGTTACTTGTGCTTTTTATAGATAAAATTAGATCTATAAAGTATTTCCTTTTGATAAAATATTTAAAATAGTTTTTATTTACTCTGATAGTATTTAAGTCTATCAAAATAAATTGCTTGCCCATAAATTTTCTTCTCTTAAATGTCTGGTAAGAGGGTCTGAGATTTTGTATATGTAACAATAGCATTTATAGCTACAATTCAGAAATTTAAATTTATATCTGGTAGAAGAACCACCTCCTTAAGTAACGTCTTGAATTGTCGCATTTAAAAAAATAAAGAAGTAGTCATTTATTTTTTTTAATTTCGAATTTAACATAGCTAGCCCTGGAAACAATTGTTTATTTAAAAAAATGAAGAACCTATGACTGACCATCAAAAGATCCTTTAAAATATTCTTTTACAGCTCGCAGAGTATTTGTATCACCTTCAACGTTTAATTGATCACTTTTGTTTTGTTTTAAAAATGCATGCTTAATAGTGAATTACAAATCTTTAAGGCAATGGCAACATCAGCGAGGGTCAGCAGAGTGGATCCCGGACCCTCCTATGAAAAACTACGTAAGGGGGGCTACCATCAAAATTATTTTATGCAAATAATACAACTAAAGAATTTAAATTAGAATAAAATGTGTGCATTTGCACACCTGATCGAAATTATACAAGGTGTTTATTTCTACGGCTTTTTGTATTTTAAGTGACCATGAAATGTAACGTACGACAGAAAATTAAGGACAGTTCTCATAAATTTAAAACTCTTACGTTTATTTAAAATTTCTAAGCAAATCGCGCATCAATAAGATAAAATATAAAAAGCCTGTCCCAAGGTCTACAGAATTTGCTCCTCATTGAATTGCCATGTAAGTGTATAGATGTGGGATCATGTTCAGAAATCTCCCTTTACGAAAACAAAAAAAAGTTTATCATTCATTAGTTTCTTACTAAATAGATTCGGCAAAGAAAACTTACAGGTAAAAGAGACGTTGGTGTTATCTGTAGTACACCATTTCGATCGTGATCTGTTCGGGGTCACTGGAAGATGCAATCGTCAACAGGGTCGAAGTAAACTAAACGAGCACGCCGAACCACATACCCTATTGCGGCTAATTGAGCAGCAATGCTCTCCACATACAGTAAGAGCCACAAAATCAATAAGTGGCAATACCACAGTAAAGTCGCATTAATAGTAACAACAGCAATGGTTACAATATTGATAAAAATTATCAACAGCATACTGCATTTATCATATTGCCATATTGGTTATGCATTAAATGGTCCCCGACAAAAGCACATTAAGGCAAATTTTATACCGCGATCTTAAGCAATTTTTACATATTAAGTTTCTAAGATTTGGGGTTTGTTTATATTTTTTGTACCTGCCTGTTGCAGCTGTATGGGTATAGACCCTTACAGCAATATAAACCCATACGATTAAGTTATTTACTACCTATAAGATATAATTCTAAGTTTGACAAATCCATAACAAATTATAAAACTACATATTATAACATGAAAGGCGTGAGTGAGTTCCACCGTGATTAAGAAAAATCCACAATTGTTTCTCAACATTTCAAAACTTGGTAAAGAATGTCTAACCAAACAGGTGGTTTTTGGTTTACATCCCATGCAACACAGGACGTCCGTAGACCTAAATTGGACATTTACTGCACGTCTATTTTTGGACTTCTATTGGATAACCACATATCGTTTGTTTTTTTTTCTATCATACCTGTCAATGTCAAAATTTGTTAATTTATGTTGGCTAGAAATAAAAAATGAGAGCAATCCCCATAATTCCTATGGACGTTCATTAGACGTCAAGTTGACGTCCGTCGCTGAAATTTAGACGTTCATGTGCTGTATGAAACATTGTTCTCAGAAGGATAAGTAAAACCTGCTATTTTCAAAAGTAATCAACAAAATAGAAAAAATAGAAGATACAAATAATGCAGCTGCAACAACTGATAAAAAACTTTAAAAAACATTAAGGAATAATACTTAGAGTTAAAAAGGTCAGAGAGAAGCACATACTAACACGATGATCCACTCTATAACAATGTCTGTGCAACAACTGAAAACAGTTTTAAAGTTAATCGACTAGCAGGCGTTTTGATATAAGGGAAATAAATAGTGACAGTAAATTTGAGGCGAACCTTTGCAGTATACAAGAAGCAAGACTTAAGAAACCGTTCTCTTTCCTTGAATTTTTCTTTTTCAGAAATAGATCTTTTTATTTTTTTTTGTATAACCTGTTGTAGCAGAGCAACAATGATAGTTTTGGTGCTTTAATAGGCCAAAATTCAGGTGAAGGTATCACAGCTGTACTATAGATGTAGATATAGATATAGATATAGATATACAATGTGTTCAGGTTAAGAATTTACCACTTTTGTAAAATATCTATTTCTTGGTCGATTTTCATTTTTTTTTTTGTTTTGTAGATATTCGAAATGCGCATTTAATAAATAGGTAGGCGCATTTTAAAGCTGAATCATAGCGAACTACAACAACTTTAATTGACTGAAATTTCAAGAAGTCCTATTAGGTATTTTTTAGAAAAAGACTGACGACGGAAACTTATTCAAGATCACTTAAAACCAACTTGTACCAGTTTTTATTGTTCTAGAATAGAGGGCGTTCCAGAAAAAATATGTAAATTTTGTTTATTAATTTCTCTTTTTTATGTTTTAGTTATGTATAATTTTGTAAAAAAATGTAACTTTTATTATTATTATTTTGAGCCAAGTGTGTAATAGCATTTCATAAATTAAGATGTGACAATTTAAATAATATTTTTTCTGGAACACCCAAAGCACTTAAAACGCGCTATTTAGCAGTATGGAAGTCAAGTAGGCGTTCCATTATAAAAAGTTTTGCGTTTACGTTCCATCGCCAAAGTAAAGCAAAAGACGATCGCGAAAATGATGTGTTCGGGAGTAAATTCTATAAAATCCCCTCCTTGGCATTCTTTACTATTTTTGCGCGTTTCTAAGATATCCCACTTTAAAGAAAACCGAATAATTTCGTTTTTAGCGGGTATTTAATAAGCCGTAAACTTTTTTGAAAAAACAGACATCAGTAAATTGATCTCTAAAATAGGCAACTTTTTTCTAAGGTGTTTCTAGAGCTACCACAGGTTCTTGGGGTCAAGATAAGTCGACTAGATCAAACCTACCTACTATACCAAAACGCTTCTTCTGCCCGTGGAGAGCCTCTAAAGTTTATTAAAACATTCTGTCTTTTTTTTCAAATAACTCGAAAACACTTTGTCTGATTTAAGTAAGATTTGCTATGTATGTCTAGTATATCACCGTGCTAGAAGCATTAGACCGTGTAGAAAACTATTTGGAATTAAATGTCAGAGCTTCCTGTTTTCTCAATAAAAAAAACTATGCCACTGACTTTCGAACACATAGTACTAAAATTTCATTTGTTGTTTGATTTCTGAGCAAAAGTTATTCCACTAATTTTTTTTTTATCTTGGTTTCGTAGTAAATCTCATTTAAATATGCTTATGTGACATTTATTTGACCAATAACATCATTACCGGGCGTTTCTATAGTATTTTATAGTATTACAAAAATGTACAAAATGGCCACCACCTTCGTTCTTGCAAAACTACAGTGTGTCCAAGATAGGGATGCACAGCATGGGGATATTGGAAACGATAAGAGATACAGGATCGGTTAAATGGGATGAAAGTTGGCTATTTATAGGACTTTTTTGGCATTTGCAAAATCTAGATATCTTAGATAGGTTTAGAGATATTAAAAAAAAAGTAAATTTCTCGATTTTCATTATTATTTTTTCGTTTATTTATTTGAAGAGATATTGAAAAACTAAAACCACTTTTTGTTTTCTATTAAAATACACTAACAAGATTCCTGAACAACGTTTCGGTTTCGAGTAACCATCATCAACCTCATTTTTTTAAATAAGCGGAAAAACAATTGAAAATTGTTTTGGATGGCTCTTGTTCTCACGACTCTAATGATGTAAACATGATAGGGTTATTTTGATTTCTTATGCTATAAATTAATGCATTCTGCAGTACCCTGGCCTGCACGATCACCTGATCTAATATCGTTACATTTCTTTCCTCTGTGGTTATGTTAAGAACCATGTGCGCAGCCAAAATTTTGAAGATGAACAGTAATTATTACAGTTGGTCACAGCAGCGTTCAACACAAAATAAATCAAAACCGAAATAACCCTACCATGTTTACATCATTAGAATCATGACAACAAGAGCTATCCAAAACAATTTTCAATTGTTTTTCTATCTATTTAAAAAATGAGGTGATGGTCGAAACCGAAACGTTGTACAGGAATTTTATTAGCGTATTTTAATAGAGAACAAAAAGTGGCAATGGAAAAGTGGTTTTAGTTTTCCGATATCTCTTCAAATAAAGGAAAGAAGAAGTAATAACGAAAATCGAGAAATCTTTTTTTTTAAATATCTCTGAAACTATCCTAGATATCTAGATTTTGCAAACGCCAACAAAAAGGTCCCATAAATAGCCAACTTTTATCGCATTTAACCGATGCTGTATATCTTACCGTTTCCAAGATCCCCATGCTATGCATCCTTATCTTGGACACGCTGTATATCCGATCCAAGTAACTGAAATGCAACCTTCTCAAAATACCTTCATTTTATTGGTTAAATTAATGTATTGCAGAGGTTACATTTTAGAATATTTAAATGCAATTTACCAGAAAACCAAAAGAAAAAAAGGGAGAATTATTGGGATAACTCTTTCTCAGAAATTAAACGCGAGATTTTTATTAATATGCTCAAAAGTCAGTGGCGACGACACGACGCCACTGAGATCAAATTTCAAATACTTTCTAACACGGTTTAATAACTAACTTTAAGGGCTTCCTACGTGCAAAATAAAATATTTCTGTATACTGGGTATTTCACTTAAAACTTCCCGACCAAATATTTCAGGAATTAAACAAGATATTTGAATTTTGTAGATGGCATTTGCTAGAGAATAAAAATGGTTCTGTTAGTATGCCAATGTAATTATAATTGTAGGTAGAGATGACGTTCTAAAACCGTTCAAATGTAGAACATTGGAAAGATCATTCCATTTAGAGCAATTTTTGTCCTATGAAAATATTTCTTAAAGTTTAAGGTTTCCAAGATATTTTAATTTCAATGTCAGTACTGCTCAGAAATCAAAATGTATAGCAATTATTTATTTTGTATCTTCTGGTCTTAGATGATGAACCAAATAAATTCTATACGGAAAGATTTCAGCTTTTTTCAGTATCTTGAGATATAATATAAAGGGTGATTCCGAAATAAAGGGTATCCTTTTAATAGACGATAAGTGAGGCTAAAAGAAGACAAAAAATGAAAAAACGAAGTGGCTCCGTGAAAGTTGAAAATTTTGACAATTTTCCTAAATATTAAAAACTGAAGCCGTCTCTGGTTAGAAAAAGAAAAGTGTTTCTTGTATTGTCGCCTTAAAAAGTAAAAGTTACGGAGATTTACGGTGTTTAAACCCTTGTAGTGCAAGAACGAAAATTTACCAGACATGCCTATTTTCTTGGAACTAATAGTGCAGCTGTAGTAGCACAATAAACAATAAATGCCATCATAAGCTACCCCCTGGACATTTTATAACTTTCCCTTCTCAAATCTGAAGTAAGTTTAACATGCAGGGTTATTGAAATTCGTTTAAACAGTAAAAAAGTAAGAACAAAATTTATGTTACGAATAATTAGACTCCAGTCTCACAAGCAACATTTTAATCCCTTATTATTATTTAGTCACATGGATAGGAAACATTTTAAATGGCAATGGATTACACATACTACTTGAATGAAACATGCGTATGGAAGGTACTACTAACTATCACCTCTGTATTTAATTCAATTTAATAAATTCAACCAATTTTTATTTATGTAGCATAATGCTTATTGAAGTTTTTGGTTCTTCGGAAGTTTACAGTAAAATTTTAATATTTTTCCGTTTGCAGATTAAAAAGTAAAAGTTCCTACTGGTTATTTATGGCATTGTAGAAACCAGATATACTATTATACCCCTCACATAAATAGCAAGAGCTACCTGCCAATGACAAGGACAGTCAGTCAACCCCTATCGATTTTTGCTTAAGTAAAAGTATGAGAGCAGGACCGGCTTGGCTTAGCGATTAAACTTCAATCGCATTTTTCTCGGAAACTATGCAATTTTTACCTACCGTTTTTTATCGCAAATGTATGTACTATCACACTGCTATCCACCTTTAAGAGGATACCCTTTGTTTCGGAATCACCCTGTATAAAGGATGCACACAATCTAGCACCCCTAGAAAGAGAAAAGAAGTCTTCTATCATATAATATAGTAGGGAAGAATACTTATATTGCAATTTAGAAACGATCTTGTGACTACCCTATAAAAAAATTACTTTTTCTCATGGCAAATGTGGAGCTTACTGTCCAATTTTAGAATATACCGGGAGTAGAATTGGTTTATATGCCATACTGGTTTTAGTAAAGAGTAAATTCTTAATGTCCAATTATTTATTATTTATTATGCTAGAGCAAAGGTGTAAATAAAGTTCTTGTAGAGCGACGAACACTGCATCTGTGAATGTCGTTGTTTTCTAAATATTTTCCATTTTCTGCAACTGTAAAAACTAAAAAACAAACAAAAACAAAAATGTGTTGTTAAACAAGTTCCGTAAATAATCATAGTAATCATCATCAATTGAGTAAGCAATGCTATTTTCATTAATTTATGTTAAAAATAAAAAGATTTTTAAAAGTGATTGCTAAATGTGATTTTGAACACGTGTTGAAGGTCAGTAAACTGTGACTTGCAAGTTACTTGCTATTTATTTAAATCCGAATTTAAGGCAACAATGTTACATAAGTTTCTTGATAATAAAATAAAGGGAAGATATATCTTTTCACGTGTTTTTTGGTATTTGTCGCCATTTTTGAACCCATTTCGATGACATCTGACAAGATAGAAAACAACCTTTTAATACTTTAGTACTTCTCTGAGTTACCTATTTTCAGAGAATTTGTAACATGAGATTTTAGAAATATCTTGCATGATGTTATAACGCAAGCAGAAATACTTTCAAATTACAAAAATTTATGTGTTGGTGCAAAAATGGCGGCTAATACTAAAAAATACTAATATGACTAAATTTCACATAATTTGCTAAACCTATGCGAATTTACCAACTGATGTAAACTAAATCTTATTTTGGCGCATTGATATTTTAAGTTTGGGACTGTGATTTAAACTGTTTTTGTCTTCCTATTTCAGAATTCAATTTTACATAAATTTAAAACTTTAAAACAAGTTTTGGATAACTAGAAAAATTCAAAATTTGATGAGGTGATACTGTCAGTGACATTATTTACAGGCTCAATTGTTTGTAACTAGAAAACCCAGGGTGACAAACATAATTGGATGCATGGGAACATCTAGTTTGAAAAATAGAAAAAAAATGAACTTTACATATTATTTGACAGTTGTCATTTTGAGATTAACATCTGTATAAAAAATTCAGTGACATCAAAATAAAATCTATTAAGGGAATAAACATTTTACTTTTACAAATAATCTAAACTGACACTCTGTCAACTTTAATATTTAAGTTTAACAAACAAATACTTCAAACAGTTGTGTTTGAAATTACAGTTTTCAAACCAATTGTTTCAAAACAGTCAGTGGTGTAAACATACAAATATACACTTATACCAACATAAGCAATCAAATTGTCCTTTTGGGCAGTTTTAAAGCATTTGAACAAAATATACATAAACAACGTTCTATAATAAAACTCTTATTAAATCTGGCTATACAAACCTAAATTCAGATATAAATTAACACCAAGTAATTTGTAATTATTATAGAAAGTAAACTCGCAAGTGACAGTCCACTACCACTGACCTTCACAACGTGTTAAGAATCACATTCAAAACTATCGTCATAGCAACCAATTTTTAGAAATTTCTTGATTTCTAGCATAAATTGTTATAAAATAATGGAAATAACATTATACTTACGTCAATGTAACCCTAATTCTTGTATTCATTCCGTGCTCATAGTTTAAATACGTATCCCTTGATTTTGCTCTATAACATTCTTTTCTAAAGTGACCCGTTTCTAAGATACAGGGTGCCGAAGTTTTATTTAAATTCTTTTGTTTTTTAATATTTCAAGAGCAAGGCAAGATATCCGGATAAAATGTTTCACAGGCTTAAGGTGTCGATTATCTACGATCAAATCAGAAGTGGATCATTGGAGAGAGTTACTCACTACTCTAACAGGAAGTGTTACGTTACTAAAAAATTTTAAAAAAATTCCATTCTTGGAATTAAACATTGATTTGGCGAAATCTATTTAAAAATTTGGACTTGAAGATGCTATCTAAGCAACGAAACGTCGTACAAAGAAAATAATAATACCATCTTCTTCTTCTCGATACAGTGTTATAAGAAAGTGTTTGTCGTTTTTCATTATGTTAAAAAATAAACTCAAAAAAATAATGAAAACAAAATTGCAATTTTTCGGTTTTTGCGAATATTTTCGGAATCGTTCGCAATATTTTTATTTTTTAAAGGGCATGGTACTAAGCGCTTAATTGCGCTACTTTTTCCCCCATTTAACCGTTTCTCAATTTCTTATGATTTTGGAGATCCCTGTAATGGTCCTCCTTATCTTGGACACAGTGTATATATTCTGGTTCAGTCTAATTAGAAACTTGTCTAGAAGAAAAAAGTTTAACGTAAATCGAGATTAAAGTACATCTACTTGAAGAGCAGTCTCCTACAGAAAGCCAAAGAGCTCTCATATTTTATATATGTACTTCTGTACCTATGGATTTCTTGTTTCAGTATCCCCCTTAGAATTTATTTTATTTTAAACAGATCAATCATTTACCGTTCAGTTTCACACACTTTTCAGTTATTCGAATTGTTAAGTTCTTCCAAATTGTTTATGGGTGTTTTAAAAATAGAATTTTTCAGATAAGACCACACAAAAAACTCTAAAGCAGTCAAACAGCAGGAACGTGGAGGGTATGGTATTTGAGTATTCTTGCTTATTAAAAAGTAGTTTCAGTCACAATTTCATGAACTGAAGCAATATTTTCTAGGCTTCATCTTATTGGACGAGCACTTCCTCGTTTTCATTCAACACTACCCCTTCCTCTGAATAATTCAACGGAATATTTTAGTACATCACAGAAACTGTTATACTAGAAAGGCAAGTCTGGATACTTTTTTCGAAAATCAGCCTTGCACTAAAGGATAAAATATTGTCACTCAGCGTTTATTTTTGGTTCCAGTGCGAAAGTAGCATTCTAAAATGTATGGATTTTGTCGAGTTGTAAATGGCAGTTTTGAAAGAAATTGTAAATTAATTAATAAATTATAATATAAATTATCTAATTATTATTAAACTTTGTCAGTAATCAAATTTGAATTCAACTTTCAAATTTAAAATTTAAATGTTTTATTTGCAATCTGTCACTTTTTTGACTGTGTCTAAAGTACCGTCTTAATGAGAAGTACAGTACGGCCTACCCTAATTGAAAATTTAAACGATCGCTCGTTGTATTTTAACATAAATAATCTGTGTTTCTGCTAATCAATTCATTTTGTAAGTTTCCCGAATCAAAGGCTTTTTATTCTATACGTTCCATTCTTACAATTTCTTGTCACAATCTGTACGTTTTTTTTTCTTCTTCCCTTCATCTGTACTGTTTAATTATTAAAAATAGTCTTCTGTTTAAAACGAAATGATTATCTTTCCAAACAAGTATTTTTACCAAGACTTAAACAAAGAAGTCAAATACCTTTAAGAAAATGTTTTAGAATGATTTAGAAAAGTCTGTAGTATTACCAAAACAAGAAAATTAGAAGTAGTAGTATTTTTTAAATGTAAGCTATAGCGATATGGAAAGAACGACCAACGCGAACTCGATTTTTCATATCCTTGGAAATTACTAAAAATATTTTAGCTCGATGTTTTAAATATCAACGTTGGAAATTTAGACTTCTCAAGAGTTGATTTTCTTTCACTGCTGAACAGTGATTCTTTAAAATTTTTTATGCTGACTAAACCAGTTTGATAGAAGCTTAATGTAAGGCAAAAAAACCAAAAGATCTTTAAAAACAGAAGTCTGTTTAAGTACAATAATATTTATACATAGATCTTGTTAATTACATACATTACATGAAAATAGTAGCAAGGTTTGAGCAAAATCTAAAAATAATTTCTGTTTGAAAGTAATTATTTCCGAATGCGTAGGTCAACAAAGTGAATGTAAAAACAAATGTTTTTAACTTTTAGATATATTTATAAATTTTAGTAATAAAATAGAAAATAATTAATGAAGATTAAAATTTTAAATGTGTTTTTTGCGTGGTGGCTTTAAAGAATATCTACCATTAATTTGTAAGTGTTAAGTGGTAGTTAATAACAGGTTGATACATAATTGATGTAATAATCTAACGGTAGTCGTTGACAATTTATATAAAATTACTCTTTGACTCACTACCGAATTTATTTCTGAAAGTCTTCTTAGACAGCAACAGCCAACCCAAGATCTTTGTATTATAAAAGAGAATAACAATAATGGCAATAAATAAAGGTATGCAAGAATGTTAAATAACACGGTTGTCCAGTTTCAAACGCTTGTTGGAAATATTTGAAGATTCCAGGCAATGACAAGGTTACAATAGTTTTAAAGGTCAACAGTTGTAATTATTGTAGAGGTGGCTTTTTACAAAACTGGTACCCATTTAATTTGTAAAAAAACTAATATTTATTGTTTACATAAACAATGATGATTAGTTTCCAATGAACTTGGGTAGCACTTCTTTCGCATAAATTATATAACTTATGTTAGTGGAAACCTGAAAACAGGATTAAATAAAACAGATTTTCTTGAACAAACTCTTATGCTTAATTCTTGTACAGTTTCTGTTTTCAAAGCAGACGTTTGTAAATATTACAAATTTTATTTCGACCTCAAGTCTGATAGGCTTGAACGATAAATCGTCAAATATCTATAAATTTCAAATAAATTAAGCATGATTTATAAGGAAATAAATTGAATGTACACATTACTGTAAAATACATAAAGTAAACATGCAGAGAAAGTATATTACGTAAACGATGTCATTTTAATTAAGCAAACACGGATACACTTTGCAAATAACATTTAACGTCTCAATTCTTTCCTCTTTAAGTCTTAAAAGTACAAGATTAGCTTGATACGGATAACGCATAATCTGCGGATTTAAATAAGATAGTCTAAAGTTTTGTCCACTAACTATTCCAGATATCTTTTGTATCAGGTCCCTTGATTAACATTTATTGTTGCCAATTATAAAAGTAACGCGATCGTTTAATAACTCGTTTAACATCAATTCTATTAGCTCATCAAGTTTGTTCGAGTTCGTGCTTTAAATAGAATTAATTTAAATTAATAATAACAAAACAAGGTTAATCAGATTTGAATTATTTAATCACAAAAGTTGGTTTTATTAACTATTTTCATTTTATTTCAATAATTTTGTTTTTTTTTAATAAACAGCTCCTTCCATTGCAACTTATACTTTAGCTTACAGCGTCATTTAAAAGTCTACAACTGCTTGGCATTATCTGTTTCATATTATTAAACAGTAGGGTAGGCCATGGAAATATAACAGATTTCAACTTGTGTATAATTGACAATTTAAAAAATTGGTAGTGGTTAGGTTATTTTTATATATTTTCTAGCATATTGCATTGGCTACGTTCACGTTTTCTCGTAAAAAATAGTTTTTTGTATTTCGGAGTAAAATCTGGAAAACTCCTTTTTGTCCTTTTCTATCTTTGCTGTTTCTGAGATATTTCGCTTTAGAAAAAAATCGGATATTTTCGTTTTTAGCAAATATCTAGTAAGCTATGTATTTTTTGAAAAAACAAAAATAACAATAAATCGATCTCCAAATTGAACAGTCTTTCTAATTTTTAACCTCGTCTCTCATACGGTTTTTGAAATCCCAATGGTGAACCACGAATTTGGGACACACTGTATAAACGTTTTCACTTATTTCCATGAGTTCTACACGATCTTAGACTTTCCGACTCTACTTTTCTAACACTCTCTGTAAGAGATACAAGATCTGTAACATTGGGGCTAAGTTGCGCATTGTAATACTTAATAGTAATCCAAAAGAGATTCTGTTCATTAACATTATTGTGAAAGGGTAGTAATACACTCATCTTACAGTTAAGCGTAAAAAACGTAAAAATACTGATCCCAAACAGGTGTCGAACGACATCTGACAAAAACCAAAATTTAACTTTTCATAATAAATTGCTATTGTTCTTGATTGTGTAGTTAATTATTACAAAAAGGAGGGGTAAAATAAAAATCTAAAAATAAATAAAAATAATTCATAAGGTCTTCTGCGGGATTTCAATGCCCACTACTCTGGTGCGACGAAACCTGCCCTATCGCGCAGACAACGGACTTGTTCGTTTAAGCTGCATTTATGCACATAATAGCTGTAAAGTCAACTGAGAAGATAATATTTATAAGCATAAGTAAAAATAAATATTGAATTCCCTATACATATACCTGGACTACTCACCACCCTGTATATCGAGTAATACTGGCAGAGTTTCTAGTTTAATTTTGGTTAAAAAGTGAAAATTAATTACTCCCCATATAATCTACAATTTTTTTTGACATCTCAGGTATTTCAACGAGACTAAGGCTGGTCGATAAGCCGGCCGTAGGCGAGTTATCGTCTAGCGGTTTTTTATTAATTTCCCAATAGGAAGATTTGCACTTCTTCAAAACGAAAAATCGGAATTTAAGCTAAATTTGAAAAGTAAGCGGGGTTTAGGGCCTTGAAACACCTTGCGCGCGAAGAGCGACCTCGATAACATCTAGCGGCGAAAATGGACAAATGGACTGGGGCCTTGGGCGAGGACTTAGCGATCTAGCATTAGAAGCGCTGTGATGTAGAGCCTCCCTGGAGTGTCTCGTCATTGACAGATCTAAATTCGAATATATAGGCGTCCGTGGGAAAGGATAGGGGTGGGGGTTTTGCAAAGATATCAAAACGGCATTTAGTATTCCAATTGAGTGTCTTCACCTGCGTCCGATGCTGTTTGAATCAACCTCCCACTTTCTACAGTTTGGCTGCTAGAGAGCGGTCCGACCGAGCTGGTTTTTTTGTTAACCTAAACAGCATCATCAAGGTAAGTAGCTTAAGTGGATACCAGTGGTGCGCACCTGTCTTTGGGATGAATTAGAAGAAGAAAACGTAATTAGTCTTCTTTTGGAACTTTCTAGAGTAGTTCTCCACGATCTTAAGAAAGTACAGCTGCTACTGCAAACAACTGAAAGCGGTGCAGGTACAGGAAAGACAAATTTTTTTCTGTAAATGTACTTTAGTAGCCTATACGTGACCTTGTGGGCAAATCCCTAATCTTTCCAAAATGGCCCTCGAAACCTAGAGCGAGAGCTCTTTCTCTTCCATCCCTTCTAGCGCCGTTATTTTAGGGTAGTTAATGCTGATGCTTGGCATGTAGCTCTCCCAAACCTTTGTGCATTTTGTCTCCAGATTTGGTTAAAAAAGCCTGGTGATCTTCGGAGATCGAGAATTTTGAAGTCTCTAGCGTCTTTTTTTTTCAAAAAATCGGTTTTGATGGTATAACGTAGAATTGCTGCCCTTAGGCGTGCGGTCGTGTAGCCGATATGACCTTTGCGGGGAGATATCTGTCGCTATCAAATATTTTATACTAATGGTAGTAGGGCTGTGCCAAGAGTTATGATAGGTGCAAGGAGGCGAAATGGACGGACTAGATATTTTTAATAAATAAAATAACCAACTAATTCTTGTTATTTCTGTTAATATAAATCAGACTACCATAATAAATATAAATAAATGAATGATTAATTGATTATAAATAAAACAGATTGAAATAAATATCTACTGTACAACCTAAAGAACACACAGTTGATTCATTCATTATTTAACGTTATCGTATACACTCTTTTTATTCAATTTTTTTAAGTTTAATAATGGCAAAAAATAACTGTAAAAACCCAATAATATTAATATACAAAAAAAACAGACATGCAACTATTATTTGTTACATGACATGTAACATCTATTAACTACAGCATTCGTATTGTATTACTAAACAAGTTTAGTGATGAAAAACGCGGTTTCGAATTTTGATTAATGACGAGACATGTTAATTTAACAATACAAACGTCCATGAACTTAACACTCGGGATAGTTGTAAATAATTTATTTTGCTACTAGAAACTTTTTTTTTGATTAATAACTTTTCAGAACACCTACACAAATATTTTTTAAGTTTTTTCTTTGAAAGCCTTGTTTATTCATAGATTTTACATTTTTTAATTTTTATTAAATCTTTCGTGATTTCTAAGGTAACGAGTATAATGATCTTCAGTTGGATTATTATGAAAAATCCTTAATTTAGTAGTATATCTTTAAAAATTCCCTGGTGACAAATTAAAACAAAAACGATGAAGTGATACTAGTTCCTTTATTCCAAGGCAATACGCATATTGAAATGCTTGATAAGATAACGCTCTAGTCAAAATAAAAACAAATCAGAACTGTTTTTTATTTTTTTCTTTTTAATTTTCTACTTGAAGTAACAATAAACTAATTATTTTAGCCTATTGTTTTAAATGAAGTATAAACTATAGCGTTTTGCAGTAATTTTTAACAACATTTAGGTATTTATTTATAGTCAAAAGTATTACGTGCAGGCGATAAATGTAAAGATGATATAACAGTAAAATTGACTGTTGACGTATCAATAATAAAGAATGATGTAACGCCTACGACAAACAATTTTTAACCAACTTAAAAAAAGGGGTTATTAATTCTGATGTGTTTGTTTCATCGTTTGTATATTCCTGATTATTCCAAAACTACTGAACCGATTTCGATGTGGTTTTCACTTGCGTACTGGAAGGTTAATATGCTGTATGAGCGTTCAGTGTCAGCTCGTGATTTCATTTATTGGCAGCACGAGATAAAAGATGAGTATATATTTATTATATAATAAAAAACATAATTTAAATATGAAAAGAATATATTACTTTATATATATGAATGAAAATATATACATAAGACAATCAAAAAATAAATGATTTTCATATAATTAAACACTAATATTTTTTTCTTGCTTTGGCTCGTGCGAAAACATCAATGATATCTTCATAATTAATTTCTTGCACTAATTGAGCTTCGATGGACAATAATGCAAGTGCATTAAGTCTATCTTGACTTATACTTGCACGTAAATAGTTTTTCACTCTTTTCAGCGTGGAAAACGATCTTTCTCCAGAACAATTTGTTACAGGAATGCTTAAGTATACATATACGTAGGGCAATATCTATATATAGATAGACATCGCAGCAGGGTTGGGAAAAAGCGTGTTTTATATAAAAAGCCCAACCCACTGGGTTTTTTGTATTTTATAAGTGGATTTTATTGGGTTTTTTGTATTAATTGACGAATAATTCACAATTAAGGTAAAGATTAAAATTACAGTTCTTATCTGTCTTTCATAAATACGTTGGCTGTTCCAAAAATTTTGAGAATCTAGCACGTAAATTTTTTTAAAACAGTTTTTTATTAAATTTGTTCAAAATATTCATCACCAGCATCTATACAGTTTCATTCGAGAAAACCAATTCTCAAAACATAATTTTCACGTTTCTTCAGACAATACTCGTATCTCTTGTTTAAATGTCACCAACGCATCTTCACGGGACTCGAAACGACGCCCTCGTAACTTTTTCTTTATTTTAGGGAATAAAAAGAGATTGCGCGGTGCCAAGTCCGGAGTATATGGTGGGTGGCCACCGTGGAAATCGAATTATCCGGCAGAAAATCAGATGTTCCACCGTGTAAATCAAATTATCCCTCAAAAAATCAGATGTTCCCCCGGCTGCATGTGCAGCAGCATTGTCGTGATAAAGTTGAATGCGTGCAATCCCGCCCTCGATCGTTTTGCTTCGATCGCCCGAAAGACATGTGGTAGACAGATGGTAACATACCACTCAGCGATAACACTCTTTTGTGTCTCAAGAGGCACTGATGTAAAAAAGCTGGCGATCATTTTCTTTTAACGCTTCTTGGTCTTCTTACTTTTGTTGGTCTTTCTTCACATTTGAACACCCACACACGGGATTGTCTTTGTAATTCTGGATCAAATTGGTATATCCAGATTTCACCTCCAGTAACAATGTCAAATACGCGCTTAGAATTGTTATTATCAAATTTCCTAAGCACGTAGCAGCACTAATCGACTCGTGCGCTTTTGTGTCCTTGAATAAGAGAATGTGGCACTCAACGGAACACAAATTTCTTAATACGTAGGTGTTCGTGTAAAATGGTTTCTACTGCTGCCGATAATGTTTTAGATTTCTCAACAAGTTAATCGACGATTATCTCTTATTAGATTTTTAACGACACTAACATTTCCTGGAGTGTTAGGTCGTCCGCTACTTTCTTCGTCTGTCATTGTTGTACGTCTTCGTTTAAATTCACTGTACCACCGATAGCCTGTTGCCCGAGAAGGACTTTCTTCATCAAAAACATCATTAATCTTTCACATTCACATTCAATGCGCATTTGAAATCATAGTAAATCATCGTACGACAATGCTTACGAGTCAACTTCATTGTACCATTTAATTTGAAATACTATAAAAAACAAGTGAATAGCAAAAACAGGTTGCAGCTTGGCCTGACAACTCAAAACAAGCTAGGCTATGAAATGCAATAAAAATATTTCATCAGTTGCTTTCGGTTGTATCAAATCTCAAAACTTTTGGAACAACCAACGTATATAAAACCCTTAAATCTTAAGTGAAGAAGACAGCATGAAAGTAGTACAAGTATTGGAAGTGGTAATGAAGACAAGGACAAGGGATTAGAATCAAGCAGCAACAAGGAGATAATCCGACTAGAAAGAGAAAATTCTGAAAATGCACTGAACAATAGAAATTTAGATGAGTTTGTGGTAAAGACTATTCCTGAGCAAAAAAATAAGTGGATAAGGCAATAGCAGAATTTTTCTTTGGCAGCAATATATCATTTAATATAGTTGCAAATCCTACATCTAAAGAAATGGTATCCACCTTAAGTCCACGTTATATTGCCCCAAATCAAAAACAACTGGCTGATAGATTTCTACCGGAAATATGTCCTGAAATCGAAAATAATTTAAAACAAGAATTGAAAGGTAGTAGTACTATAACCTTAATTTTAGGTGGTTGGTCGAACTCTTCCAACGTTTCAATAATCGCAAGTTCCATACATAGAAGTTTCGGCGTATATTTAGTGAATGCAGAGGAGGCGGGGAACCTAAAAGTATTGTGTTAAAGTTGTCAACAAAGTCATTGATCATATAAAAGCTTTGTATAATAAAGACCTGTTCACATGCTGCAGCAACAATGAAAACAAAATAAAGAATATGAAAGAAATTTTGACTAAAACATAAGGCTGTTCAGCCCATTACATAAATCTACTTTATAAGGATATAATCCCATCAAATGTAACAAAATATATAGTAGAAATTCAGAAATGTTTCAGAAATCATTATCAACTGCAAGGACGCCTGAAGGAGAAGGAAAAAAGAAAAACACAGGACAATGCCACAAATCCCAAATGAAACCCGTTGGAATTCCTATGAAGACTGCCTGAACACATTCAGTTCTAATCACTATTTGTACGCACAAACAAGAAGTAAACATTTAAAGGATTTTAAAAGTTACCCAAATATTAATGCTATACTGAATAATGTTACTCCATACTCAAAGGTATTTTGTTTAGAAAAACAACTGTCCAGTTTTACCCGCTACCTTAGATAAAATTCAAGGTGATGTATACCTTTATCCGATGCTGTTGCTTCTTGGAACAATTTGAATACAAATGAATTCCTTGTTGATCATCTAGAAAGTATAAAGAAACGTTTGAATAAGGCCTTATCGGTTATTCATTATGTTGCATATTTGATGCATCCAAAATATTTGGGGGCAACCTTTTTCAGTCACCCGGAAACTCCATGAACTTCGAATTTTTATCGTCTCTCAAATTTTGTCGCCTCTCAAATTTTGCGACCCCTAAATCCATTAAAAATCAAAATAATATATCTGAGCGTTAGAAGGAACTAGTAATTGTTGAAAGTAGGCTTTTCTTGGCTCATTTTGCTATGGAAACTAGAACTTACCTGACTCAGAAAAAATTCAAGAAACCAGGATCGTACCGATGCGGCACCGGGCCCGTGTGCAAAATATTTTTCCTGCTTCTTTTAGTAGTGAGACTCAAATTTTTATTTATAACTGAAATTTCTCTCATTTGACTTCCATCTTTATTTTTAGATAGAAGGAATCTTTATAGAGTTTTCTTCCCACTTTGCCGATAAACAAAAAATCTCCTGGCAATCCCAGCTGAACAGTTAAGGGCATACAGAATACCCAGTAGTCTCCGGGTTTGCTTTAATTGTCGGAAAGATAAATTAAATAAATCTATTATCATTGGGGAAGATTCATCAGAAGAAGGAAATACTACAAGTATTGTCAACACACTGCAATTGTTGCAACGGAAATGTTACAAGCAATCGATGATAAATTTAATTTTTTACTTCAATCTATTCAACTCTGTTCTGACAAAGTTACGGATTTTGAAAAACAGATTAAGGATTTTAAAAACAACATTAAATCTTTAGACAAAACATTAGCGGATTCAGCACAGAACTTGCGAATTTGCGTAATAATGTCAACAACCTAGAACAATACAGCAAATTAAATACTTTAGAAAGACAGAATGTTCCCGAAATGCAAAACGAGAAGCTTCTAAATCTCCTAAGCAGCATTCGAGATAAAGTCAATTTATCCTATTTTGCCTAGCCAAACAGATGCATTTCATCGAGTATCTAACTTTAATCATACCGCAGGAAAATCTCGTAACATTGTAGTCAAGTTCTATCTAGCACATTCAAAGATGCCTTCTTGGCTGGCATGAAAATTTAGAACCTACTGGCCAATAGAAATCGGCCTTGATTCATCTATTAAGATTTATTTTAATGAGCATTTGTCACCCAATAACAAGAAATTGTACATTAAAACTCGTGCTTTTTAAAAAGAAAAGAATTATTGTTACATCGCATTTGGTTAAAAAACTGCAAAAAGGTTATATAACAAAAAAATAGTAGACATTGGAAATTCTGCATTTATCTGAATTCTAAAAGATATCCTACTGGCGATTAGACATGAAATATGGTTTGAACAAGATGGAGCTCCTGCTCATAAAGGAAAAAATGTTCGGAACATCTTAAATTTCAAAATTGGGAAAGTCCCTGGATAGTAAATTGTGACCCTATGCTTTGACCAGCTAGGTTATCTGGCTGATCAATTCTAGAATCTGGAAGTGCATCAAGCAACAAGTTTAGGCTATTATTTCGAAAATCTATAGGAGACAAGAAATAACTGCTAACAAGCTGCACGAACAGCGCAGAGCTAAGCTCTGCATTACAAATAATGGAACTTGTGGTTTGATACGATTCCAGACAAGTCAGGTAATCTGGCTGGCCAAGTAATAGGGCCGTTATTTGCTATCCAGTTGTTTTAAAATTTGAGATAAGATGTTTCAAACATTTTTTCCTTTATGAAAAGATGCTCTATCTTGTTGAAACCATAGTTCACGCCCAATCGCCAACAGAATATCTTCTAGATAAACGCAGAATTTCCAATGCCTGCTGCTTTTTTTTTGTTAATGATAATTATAACCTTGTTCAATATATGTTCGTTTTGGAATCCTGTACAAGCCAGAATTTCCAGATCTGGCCCGGCCCAACAGGGAGTAGATTCCACACGGTCCGAGAAAATCCGGTAACTTTTTGATTTGCCAGGCTCTAGATGCCTGACATGCCCAATAAAACCGAACGACCCGACAAGCCCGATCGTGTCCCACGTAGGCCCGGAAAAACCGATAAATTTTAAACTGAGGCGCCCGAGATTTGGGCCGGGCCGCACAAAGATTCAACCAAGAAACCCAACATGTGCAGACTTCTACTGTACAGTATATAACTCCTCCGCTTTAGTTCAGTATAAGACTAATGCCATCCCAGTCCGTATGAAAATAACGTCCGTTTGAGTCAGTAAGAAAAACTTCTCGATCCGGTATAGTACGAAAATCCTACTCTTTGGTTCAATATAAAAATAACGCTTGTCGAAGTCGGTACGACAATTCTTCCGTGCGGTTCAGTACGAGAAAGATCTCGGTTCGCTTCGCATCAGTACAAACTTAATGAATCGAAAAGCTTGACAGATTTGATCAGCTCGGTAGGGCCCAAAAGCCCGTTAAGTTTTTAAAATGAGGCACCGCCCAATTCAAATCCGAGCTTCGGGTCGAGCCGCACAGAGGTTCGACTAAAAAAGTTCAGTCCGTGCAGGCCTCTAATTCGTTTATTTCGGGAATTTTATTTGTGTAAAACTATAATTTCTACCTATCCAGAATAAGGAGAAAACTCTGTATTTAATAAAAAAAACAAAAAATGTATTATGGCATTTAAGAAAGAAAAGTTGACTGTCGCCCCCTAGCGAGAAAACACATAGAAATTCCACGTTTACCATTTAGTCGACTGATTTGTGACTTTCGTGTTTTGTTCGAAGTTTTTTGCTCTATTATTGATATTAACCAAGATATTGACTTGGCTCTGTTTGAACAAACACACTGTATATCAGCTACTCATTGTTCCTAATTTTATTGTACTTTGATTGTATCATCAATTTATATAGTTTTGGCCATACATTAGATACATTAAGTTAATAATTAATTGAAATATGATAGTTGTTGCTTTTTTTATTTATAAACTCTTCAAGTAAAATAACAAATATCTACTGTCACAAAGTTGTCAAATTAAGAAAAAGTTGGTCAATAAAATAATTCTTTGTCGGTGCTTCGCCTAGTCTAGTCACTACCTGAAGAACCTTTGATTTTCAACCTTTCGAACACATCAAAGAAAACGAAGTAGTTTTTTTACGATAAGCTTTACAATAGAAAAAAAATATTAAATTTCATATTTGAATTTTGATTTTTTCAAGAATATAAATTGCAATAATTAAGTAATATGTAATAAATTGTATAATCTACCGCACAATCCAATATTTAAACGACTAGAACACGCTCTCTACCGATCTGGTAGGTAATTACTCATGTATTACTGACGAAAAAGGTAAAATGTCAACTATTTATAAATTTGATTTTACAATGCAAATGGTAAATAGTAGTAGTGACATTTTGTATTATTATTCATTCAAAAGTTCAATGTATACGTTTTTCCATTTCTTGTTTTCTTTTAGAAGATTAACTATAATTATGCAATTTTAAATATTCAATTAAACACTGTAGTCTATGATGATGATTTATCATAGCGAGTGTTTCACAAGTAAAATGTAATGAAATCATGAATGGAAAAGTTGTAAACGAGTAAAGATTTTAACTTGTAGGAATTTAATTAACACATTGGTTAATATTAATTTTATTAAATTGCCTAGTAAATTCTCAGTTACACTTGCTTTTTACTAACTTCATTAGATTTTAAATTACGAAGAACCTGCAAGACTACTTTTGTTTTTTTCCCTGTTAAGAACTGTGTATAATTATCTCATTTTTAATTTTATATTATTTCTTATTTTTTTTTATTTTTTATTTTATCTGTAATTATGTCAGTGGCGTAACATAAATGTAGCATTGCGTCCCTACTCAATCGGGGTATGGAATTGGTTTCTGCTATCTGATTTATCAATGACCCATCAATAGACTGAGATACCGTGTTGAGTTTCAAATATTTTTAGGTTTATTTGTTTATTTGTTATTTTATTTATCTATAAACGTTCAAATTGATTTTTATTAGCATAGCATAAACACGTGCAATCGTGTAGTTCGTGTAATTCTGCAACGTTGCAGCGCATAACTAAATACCTATTTGAAAATTAAAATAAACCGAAATTGTCAATAATTTCAAGTCATCAATCTTTTGATCAAACGTAATTTCTTGTGTAATGAAATTGAAGTTTTGCCAAATTAAATAAAATCTAGATCACCTCGAGGATGTATGGCAGTCGACAGTAAAGATATTACTAGGGAAGTAGAATCCACGGAATGTTCCATTCAGAATGACATGTGACACACAGATGGAAGAATCAAGATCGAATTGAATGAACCAATCGAAAGCAAGTCACCGTGATGTCTTCCTTCCTACAGAGATTATAATTACTATTAGCTTTGAAAACTGTCTATGGCAACCAGATGCATTTAAAACAAGAAGGCTCATTGTGCTTGCTTCAGTTGGCTCTAATTCCACTCAAGCAAAAGACGAGACGCAGGTTCTTTCGGTATGTTCCATACGTAATTTCCATTTCAGAGTACCAGTTTCATATTATAAAGGTGATTTCTCACAAAAACATACCTATTGTGGTTTTTAGCCAAATTCTACTCATCTCAAGGAGCTTCTCAGCTCTCTTTTTTGACAATCCCACTATGAATAGCTTCCTGTGCCTATTATTTGTATAATCAGAGAAGATCTAACTTTGTTGTTTATTGATTCATGTGTTCGTAGCTTCCCTAAGAAAATATTTAGGCATTTCTAAAGCCGATTTTGGTCCAAAGAACTTAGTTAAAGTATCGGCTTCTTCAAATCAGTTTTTCTGTATTATGGCCTACTAGTAGTGGGATTCTAAACTCTTGATACGAGATGAGATAAGATAAGAGAAAAATGATTCCCAATCACTCTTGAAAATCGTCGTTCGGCGTCGTTTTGACATATTTTGACAGCAGCTTTTGTGGTATCGTGGAATTGACAATAACAGGAATAAATGCCTAAAAACCCCTATCGTTTCGAGTCTTTCGATATCGATTAGTCGTATCGTATTGTGAGTTCCAAACTCTATAGCAGGATACAAAGTGCACTAAGGCATTTTCATTACAAGTTTTGATATTACTTTGCTCTATTACAGGGTCTAGCAAAGGAAGATCTAGTAGGATCTTGATAGTTACTGTAGGAGTCATTCTCATGGCTCCTGTTATTCCTAAACAAGTCAGTCTTTGAATCTTAGCTATTAGTTTGATTTTGGTGTTTGTTTGCAGCGTCTTGGGCCACATAGCAAAGCTGCGTATGTTAACGCTGGTCTGATCACTCTGGTATATTGGATGGTGTGTTTCGAATGACAAAAAAGTAATGAGCAACTACATATTAAAGATTATAATGTATTTAAAAGTTTTTTGGGGTTTACGAAATTTCAACATGGCGGCGTCGGTTATTATGATACAGGATGCTATCGTAAAAATAGATTTTTACCTGTATTTTATAGCATTTCTAGAGTACCCACTTGAATCTAATACGTGTTTCTTTTTATTTAAACCTATTGTCTTTGAAATGTTTAATATATTCCTATAGAAAGGAGCCTTACAAATACCAAACACATGTTTAAATTCACATTATATAAACGCTTTGATATGTAGCAAACCACTAAACACATTTTGCTAGTTTTGTTATAAAGTTGACCATAGATCACAGATAAATAAACAAACTCCCATTATTTGTTCCTAAGACTACTACAAAATTTGAGATCTAAGTTGTTGCATATGGCAATGTTAGCATTTATGACTAATCAATCCCGATTCACACAAGATTAATAGTAATAAAAACGAATCGATGAAAGCTTAGTTAATACGAGATTTATAGTACGATTTAATTATGTGTTCGAGGTTAGGTTTTTCACATAGTGTCATACTCTGACATTTTGTATTAAAAATCTAAAAACCAACATCATTGTCAAATGATATATTTTTTAAACTAGATTAGCGTCTTTAGAATAAATCAGAATGTCAATCACATGATACTCAAGCAATGTTCGTTTTTCTTTAACTTTTCTATCAAGCTTGAGTCAATCAATAATAGGTCTGCTGAGTTTCCAGGCTTTTTCCACTTCTATATAAAGTTGTCTTCCAGATATTCTTATTTGTGCACTCAGCTCAGAATTCATTATTTACCCATTCTTCATGGTCTACTCTGTTACACTTAGAAAAATACAAAATCTTTCTCGATCTCAAAGACTATAAGTGACGGTAAAATTTTGAAATGTCATATTCACTAGTATAATGATCCTACGTAAATTCATGACAACCGTTTTCATTATTTCTACAGAAAAAGAATGGCAGCATTTTCAAGAATTTCTGCTTATAACAAGTAAACAAAAACTCATCAAATCTTGTTTTCACCGATGAATTTGGCCTGAGAAATTATTAAAGTAATGCTATACATTTAATAATAACTAAGATGCCCCAAGAGTAAATTGAACATGAAACACCCCGTACTTTATAAATGTTTGTTAATATTTTCCCTGTTTAGTTGTTATGTAGTTACTTAAACTTCAGAATCTGCATTTTAGGGGAAGATTCAAGTTCGAGCTTAAGAATGGAAATCTCGCTTAACACTTTAAGACTAACAACCTCAAATTGCCAAAATTGTCGATCGACGTTTTGGTTTCCAGAAACCGTCATTAGCTTTGTTTTTCTTCTCATGGACGCCA
The DNA here is from genome assembly GCA_011009095.1 of Ignelater luminosus. Lineage (NCBI taxonomy): Eukaryota > Metazoa > Arthropoda > Insecta > Coleoptera > Elateridae > Ignelater > Ignelater luminosus. The sequence goes on from VTPC01000996.1 coordinate 60,126, forward strand.
CATCTCATATTCACATCATTGAGCAGAATATTTTACATCGCTTTCAGTAATATAAGACACTGCATAACTAATTTGCTTTACAAGAAGAATAGAAAATAAAATCCATAATTGGTTAGAGTAAATCTAGAAGGCCATGTTTGCTATTCTTTTCATTCATGCGAAGCCAATATCAGTTGCGAAATTCTAATTTGTTTTACAAAGCACTTAATCATACGTTTTAAATTATTCTCATTAAAAACTTGCTGTCAAATAAGAATTTTTTGTGACAGATGTAAAGAGGATGAAAACATCAATTTATTTAGATCCAAGCAAAAAAAAGGAAGTTGCAATTTAAAGAAAGATAAGTGAGCATCGCTGTTCTTGTATAAGTTGGGATTTTTAAGATGAATAATCGCTATCGTATAGAAAATAATAATCGAATAATCGCGTGTAAACCGTTAAACGGGGTAGTTTTCGTTTTTTGTTCTAATTCCGCCATTATCAACTTTAGACCTATGGTATCTCTATACGTTTGTGTCGGAAATCTTACGAGCTGTCGATTGGAGCAATAAAAGAGTAGTAGTTACATTTAAAAAATGAAAGTCGAAGCCGTTTCCCGTTTGACCGGTTGTTCTAAAAATGCTTTAATTTTGTTTTGTCAATCTGAAGGTCGAACTATACCAGAATGTCAAATATTATCTCAATAGCTTTAGCAGTACCCGAATAATAGCGGATAGCCTGTTAAACGGAACATCCGTAGTTTGTTATAGGTGGCTTTAAAAATGACAGAAATATTGGTTTTCTTTAAATATCTTCTGAATAAACAGTTTTAAGACCGCATGAACAGGGTAGTAACTTGTCCAAGTGTATACACTATATTCAATTTTAATTTCTTGCTGATGCTTATAGAACGAAATCGAAATATATATAGTTAGAAAAAATTTAATGGGTAGTTGCTGCTACTCAAAGATGTCTTCTTTTGAAGAAAAGGGTGCATTCTCACGCTTTGAGAACCGCCGGTGTATACCACTATACCGATTGGAAGAAACCTGCTTACGATGAGGTCATACCATAATAAAGATTAAACACGTTGAAGTTTATTATTTAATCTTCGTTTTAAATTGCATGTTTGTGAGTAATTAACCTAGCATTAGAATACCGTAATCCTAATTTCACACATTTCTGTTCTGCAGCTATGTATCTTACCGCGGAAAATTGAGGAATTCTATCGATTTAACGACTGACAAGATTCTATTTATGGAACTGCATTTGCTGTCATCTTATAGTATTACATTTGAGAAAGATCTGTTTATTTATTATCTTCATCTTTCTCAATTACGGACCAATTAGACAGTATCCCGTAATAAGCTACACAAAACCATGGCGCACTAAAACGCTAATTAATAACGGTTTAACCCCAAGTAAACAAAGAAGAAACAATAATAAGAAGTTACATACAGAGTATGGGAGACCATTTAGAAGTAAAAACTAAAGTGAACTACCCTTAAATTAGCAAACTTTTAATATTGTAATAGCCTTCCTTTTATTGTTTACACAGGTGATGCAAAAGTAGTGTCAGCAAATTGTCAATTGCAATTCAAATAACATTTGATGATCTGCTGTTTTTTTTATTTTGTTCCAGATGTACAAGGTGTCTCAAATAAGTAACTTTCTTATTATTATAGTTAGAGGTTTGGTTAAATAGGCAATATTGTGCAATTTTGTACGCTGATTCAGATTTAGGTTAGAAAAGTTTAAGATCCATAACCGATTAGCAAAAAGCTAATATGTAAAAAGTTTTAATATGAAAGTTGCTTGCTTCGGTGAGATACACTTAAAATGGCGCCAAAACAAATTTCAACATGACCGATTCGGACATATTAATGGCAACTTTCTTTTTTTAAATGGGCGCCATATTGGATTTTTACATGATTGAATGGAATTTGTTTTTTCTTTTCAATGATGTAAACAACCTATGTTTAAATTTAAAAATACCGACAATATTAATTGTATTAATTACAATTATGTAGAACAGCTACGTGAAGCAGTAGTGGAAGCATTTAACAGAATTAATCGCAATACATTGCGTAAAGTAACTAACAGTGTTGCAAACCAGTATCGTTTGTGTTTGGCTAATAACGGACAGCATTTGGGTATTTACTCTGATTTGTCGTCATTTTAATAGTTGGCGGTATTACATAGTTTTGTTTTGTTACATTTTGTTAAAAAATAATTGTTACCTGTATTTCTTATTGATTTAAAATTAAAACAATTAATATTGTCGGTATTTTTTAATTTAAACATAGGTTGTTTACATCATTGCAAATAGAAAAACAAATTCCATTTAACCATGTAAAATTTCAATATGGCACCCATATAAAAAAAGAAAGTTACCATTAATTTGTCGAAATCCGCCATCTTGGATTTTGTGTTGGCGTCATCGAAGCAAGCAACTTTCATATTAAAACTTTTTACATAGCTTTCTAAATTACTCAGATATTTGACCTTTTAGAAAACCGCAGCAGCGTATAGTGATTATAGAAGTAGACCAACTCTTCAAAAATCCTTTGTTCTTTTCAAACGCCTACCGATGACCTTGAAGTAGTAGTTGGTGGGTAATACCGATATTTCGAGCAGATGTCGCTACGCTAGTGCCAGTGGCGTGTGTAGATTTATTTATGGACATTATGAATTATTAGAAAGGCTACCATTGCATTTTCTGTTATTAAATTTTATTTTCCCAAATTTATAATTAAAGAAGAGGATGTAAATCATGCACAAATATCCAAAGAAATCAAATTTATCACAATACATTTTAGATACATTATTTTTCTTGTATTCAAAGATCTATTTTCAATGGTTACATTTAAATAAATCAATAAATAAATTGGTTGTGTTTTCATATTTATTACTTAGTAATTTATAAAAAAATTTATTTTGTTACATATCTTTCTTATGTACAATTATTGTTTTTTATCAACAATTACATTATTATTATTTATCTTGTTTTTCAGACACATCTAAAATTTTATTTCATTATAACATTTTGTAGTTAATCGAAGATAACAAAACTTTTATTCCTTAGCTTGGTTTACGTTGAGAGATTTAGAAAAATGCACATCGAATTAGCCCGACATCCCTTCACGACACAAATGCTTTTACAATTCATAATTGTAGCAAATAAAAGTAACTCAGGTAATAGGTCTAGTTTACTTCCACGTGTATGGCTCTGATCTAACCTCACTCGGCCACTGGCTCGGCGTTCGACCGTCGTGACATCTGTTATAGAATCGCGAACCACCCTCCAACCTGCTAGTTTGTTTATGAACTAGTTTTCCGCTTTTTTAAGAGTTGTTTTATTTCTATAATCACTATACGCTGACCGTAGTTTTCACTTTTTTGAAATAATTGCTAGTCGGTTATGAATTTTAAACTTTTCTAACCTAAATCTGAATCAGCGTACAAAATTGCACAGCATCGTCTATTTAACTAAACCTCTAACTATAACAAAGTTACCCATGCTATCCTACTCACTTTACGACACCCTGTATATATTTATTCCAGAAATAATTTTTTGGAATTTTAAAAAGGATGTTTTCCTGGGAACTGGAGGAGACGTTTTTTTCTAAATAAATTTTTTTTTCAATGTATAACTACCTCCGAATCGATGGTTAAATTTTTTCTATTCAATTTCGTTCATTATCTTTCCAGTTAATTTTACAGCGCATATGTAAATACAAAAAAATGTCCACAATTAAAAACCGCACAAGATAGAATTAGTTTTATTTACGTATTATTAATGAATTACATTTTATTATTAATTTTTAATGAAATATAAAGCGCTGTAATGTAAATGTCGCAATTTCACGGCTTTACAAACGCACGCGTTGGTCGCGGAGCAGGCTGCGTGGCATCCCAAAAAGCCGGCATAAAAATGCCGCCGGACACCTTATAATTACTATAATTTTTTTAGATTATATGTTTTACCCCTCTTTTTTGTAATAATTAGCTATAACAACAACAATAATAATAATAATTTATTTTTATTATAAAGAATTTTAATATTTCACTAATAAACAAACTTATTCTTAACTATCTTTCATAATTAAGAACATCGTTTTAGTAGGTTCAAGTATTTTCTTGTTTTATCACCTCACAGAGGAGTTTTTTTAATTTCTCAATGGCTGACGTAGCAATTTTCTTTAGGGTAAGGGGGTAGCCCTCCCTCCAGTTTCCTTACTTTGATGAAGATATGAAACACAAGACTACTAAAAATAATGCAGGCCTTAGAGTAATAATCTTGTGGAGAATTTCATTTCGATATGTCATTTTGTTCTTGAAATATTAAAAAAAAAAACGAGAAGTTTTAAATTAAATTTTAACACCCTGTATATTGGAAAGACATTTTTTAATTTTTTTTTGTGGTGTAACAATTTGCCGCTTTTGATAAAGAAATCAAACACAAAGCAAAAACAAAAGTAAGAGTGACAAGCGAGTAGAGAATTTCATTCCGACAGCTTACCTTGTTCCTAAGATATTGAAACAAGAAATCTTAAATAATATTTTGACACCTTGGTGCGTTTTCTGACAAATGTCTAACATGATTATTTTTAAATTACACTACAGTTCGAACACTATCTGCTCTAACCACAACAACTCTCAAACATCTAAGGATCAACGCTTGTTTACGACCTTCATCAGGACGATGTTTATATAATAAATGTTATACTTTTTAGGTTATGTTAGTCTATCCAAATTGCTGCACAGCCTAACAAGTAAGAGCATGAAATCGGCGTTTGAACAATTTAAAAACTTCATTTTAGGCATTCGAGTCTTCGAACCGTTGTGTTTGGATAACTTAGAAACACACCCTTTAATTAGTTCTATTCGCCCTTAGTTTTTTTTGGAATTATTTTTTCAACATCTTGTATAAGCAATATTTAGAAAATTAAAGATTAAAAGCCGACCGAAGAGGAGTTTACTCCCCTAACCTAAAATCGTAGTAAATCAGGCAAACATTTCTAATCTCCATTTCATAAATATAACATTCAATTCTCATAAAAAAGCGAGTAATTAATTTTTAAGCGCGTGACGTCGTCAGTGCTTATACGTCATACGCCAATACATACATTAGTGAAGGAAGTTGGACATTTTTATTTTGAATATGATTTTGACAGGACCTAATGTTTAGGTTAATTTCACTTTTAGGTTAGAGCTGACAACGTTGTCAAGATTAGTAATTATGAAGACCACTTTAGAACCTACTCGGTTTACTAAGTTTACTATTATTTGTGTTAATGGTTAGAACATCATTATGTAAAAGGAATTCTTTTGGCAACATATTTGCTTTTTAGTCAGAAATTGTACAGTTAGCTTTAACATAGGTATAATTGAATATATTTCAGATATAACAACTTAGCAAAGAATATCATGGTCAACCCTCAAGCAAAAAGGTCGTGAAGTGCATATAGTCCAAATAAAATATTAGAATGTTCCAATAAAGTAAATAAAATTTGCTTTTTATGGTGCTGGCCGTATATATCACTATATAGTTATTAGCACACATTACGTCACGCGAAATACGTAGCAAGCACTTAACAGCACCTTTAATAATTTGTTGTTTTTCTTCGTCTACAGAAAAACTACCAATTCTGCTTTTATGTCCTTCAATTGGTTTCAGACTTGTTTGTTTTTAAAAGATTGTCTTAGAGCAATCCTTAAATTATGAATTCAAATATTCAACTTTTAAATGTCATAATCACTTTGACTACTGAATATTCCCATTCACCATTTTCATTCTTGATGCCATTACGAAAATAAGATTCTAAATGAAAATTTATTGTTAAATTCATAAAGTTTTATAAATTGTTATAATTGTAAATTATATTAACTGCAATCACTTAAAAAATAACTTAAAAAAATTTAAATGTCACTTGTATTATTTTAATCACTTTTGTTTTACTTTTTTATTAGATTGAAACTATCAATGACAAGAAATTTAGAATCCATGGATATCTTTGACTTGAGTGTTTGTTGCTCTCACGGCTATTGTAGTCGTGCTTACTATTTGACAGTCGTATTGCATTAATTTTGTTTTTCACTTTGAGGTTAACGTTTGCCAGTAATAAAGTCATTGGCATTAAAATAAAATCTATTAATGAAAAATTTTAAAGAAAATGTTTATTCGTTAAATTACTTTCACTCATAAATCAAATAACAAACTGTTAACCTTAATATTCAGTAAATACAAATGAAATGTATTTGACGTGAGAGCTGTCAAACCAGTTGTTTCAAGTCAGTGGTGTAAACATACAAAAAAGTGTTTTATCTCATACCAATGTATGCAAGCAAAAAGCCGTCTTGGTTAGTTTTTTTTTAACAGAGTCTAAAGTATCATTGTATAATACTGATACTTGAAGACTTACGCTAAATGCCGGCAGTCTAAGAACGGTTTAATGATCAAAAAGTGTACTTAATCTAAGGTCAACGAAACTAATAAATGAAAGAAAAGAATAAACTGTATAAACAAGGTAAATCTTAACAAGTAAAAAACGTATTAAATATAATAAAATGTCAATAAAAAATTGAAAATGTCATTTTTGTATTCAATAGACGATAATAATTAATTTGCTTATTACAAGATAAGGGCAAAAAGAGTAAAAGATCAAACTCACTAATTAAGTCTTTGATATAACGATGAAAGTATATTTGATATACGACACACGAATTTAGAAATGAAAAAAGCATCGAAAATGTTAAGGTAAAGATTCAGAAAAATAGAAAATGTTATTAAATTTGCAGCTAATTTATCAAAGAGAATACCTTGCTTCCTAAATGTTGATTAAAACAGTTACAATTTTAAACAAATTAAATAAGAATTAAAGAAAAGACAAACCGAGTTTTTTCTTTGTGATATTGATTACATAATCGAATGGATCTTCTCCGTATTTCTAGATTCTAGAATGATTAATTTTATTTATAATTTGTTGTTCTCTTCTCTCTCTCTCTCTCTCTCTTTGTAACTTCTAAAAAGCTTTCCAAACCGTTTGTTTATAGAAATAACGATGCTGTTTAGGTAATTGTTTATTATCTCACCTTACAAGAAAGTAAACGAAAAAGTAAATCTCTGTTATTTTTCACTTTGATTTCTCCTTGGGGCATTTGAACGGTTGGTAATTATCACGTTGGAATCTTTTAAGATTATAGATGCACTTCTGGAATCTCAAGGTTAATGTGCTATGACATTAATTTCCGGTTGCAATTCATCATCACGTTGTCAGAAGAATTTAGCCAATCTAACGCCTTCGGTTAAATGAAACGGACACTAGATTTGGATCGTTGAGTTGAGTTCATATCTATATTTCATAATTCTAAATATTAAAAAGTGTTTTATGGAAACTTTTAACTATAACTTACTGACACATAGTGACAACATTAGTTTTACATTGCTGATAGTTGCTTGGAGATCCTGTTTGATTTTGGGAATGCTAATGGCCAAACCGAATATGCATAATGTCACACAAAATTACCTTTATTTAATGGTTTGGGAATGACAAGAAATATACTACCTTTCACTTTTCTTTAATCAGACAGTTTAAGGATGTATTCTACGACTATACCTAACAAAAATGTAAGGAAATCTGAAATTTCAACTGGGGGAAAACTGATGTGTCTTCTAACAAAAAAAGCAAAACGTAAGTACTACAAAATTCATTATTAACACTTAATGTTGAGATATAAATGCATTTTTACTCGTTTGGTGCTTGTTTTGTTTAGATTTTTTTAATATTTATAATACGTATTTGTGTAGTAAAAATTTTTTACATTAAATATCCCACGAGTTTGTTTTATGCAATGGGATATTAAGTGTGAAAAATTCTTATTGCACAAATATATCTGTAAATATTGAAAAATGTTGACAAAATAAGAACTAAATGAGTACGAATGCATTGATATTTTGACCGCTAGTGTTAATAATACATTTCATGCTACTTACGCTTTTTTTGTTAGAAGACATATGTATGTAACATCAAATTTTCCAATGTTAAACTATTGATTTTTTACACTTTTGAGAAATATTGTATTCACTACAATGCATAGCTTAGATATTAATATTCTATCTGTTGGTATTTTAAATTTAATTTTGTTAAAGTTATGTTTTGTGTCATATCACGGAAATCGTTAAGTGTTAATGCATGTACTTTATGTTATTCCATGTAATATTATTTATTATAAAGATTTAAGGACAAATATTTAAAAGTTTTAGTAAATTATAAACATTTCTTGAAAAAATAAGGCGCGTCAATGCAGTTAACAATCCGTGTACCTCGATTATATACGTTTAATTCTGGAAAGATCCAAATTAATTGAACGGCCCAAGTGGGAGTTAGCTGTCATTTGAAATATTATAACCTCAATATACATAACAAGTTTAAAAATGGATAAATTCCCACATATTATTCGTTTTTTATTTAAAAATTCACCAACGTTTTTTTTCAAAAATATAAGTGACAATATGGCTAGGGTATTTTCTAGGAAGATCAAAACGATAGGTTAAGTTCTAGCAAACTATAGCCCGTTTTCTTTAATTATCTGTAGAATTCCGAGTAGACTTTAGTTTTACCATATTTTTATAATGTACAAAAGATATACACCAAATTCAGGTTTACAACCTAAACACTAAAAATCCCTACATAAATTGACAACTCATGTTTATTTGAAAAAGATGACATACTAAATGAGAGACCTTTAACCTAGAAATTTTATTTAGTAACTTTTAGCAAAACTTCAAAGTACACTGATACAAAAATATCAGGTCAAGATCTACTCTGAATTCCATAATCTAAAAACGTAGGATAGTTGTCATGACGTTCTGTCGGTGTCGTACTGTTGTCATTTTATATTTTTCTTTTTACTTAAGATGTGTTTTTAAGTATTTGCTTTTTGTATGTAGTTTTTCAATAAGAATTTCTCTCTTGCTAACTCGATGCTTTCAGAATTTTGTATAGCAATGATCGTGAATCAGTGAAACTTAAATTATTAAGTTACCTACTGGCCGCTGCTGAAAATAAGTACTCCTATTATCTATGAATGTAATATACAACACTATTATCGGTAATGAAAATTAGATAAGTTTTGAACAAATAAAGACAAACAGTCAGGAAGAAACGAAAGACAAAAAACTTGATTTATTCCTAAGATTTCAGTAATAAGTCGTTACATCATAAATACTAGACATAATTTAATTAAGTATTCTGTAATTTTCTGTAATGGCACTTGCATAAATTATATGATAATAAGATAGCTGCCTATCAATGAAGTCATTTGTGATATTAATGTAATCCTTGAAAAATAACCAAACATCCCTTCTACCATATATAAATATAATACTAAGTTAAGTACTCTCATCTTTTAAACCTTATTACTTCCTTCTGAGTAATCAGTCTGTTTTAGCAAATTAATAAAGGTTAATATCAGGAAACATATTTCTAATTAAAAAAATTAAAAATAGAAGGGTCGTTAATTGATATGTTTAATCATGAACTTTATATAAAAGATACATTAAATTTATATATTACTTGCTAGCCACTGTTATTATTAGAAAGATCAATGAAAAATCATATGGTAGGTGACGCTTTTAAAATTACTTTTAGGTGTATAAAAAAGAACAACCAAGATAACCATCGAAAAGTTGAAGGTCGACAACTTTAGTTTACCTAAATAGGAAATTAAGATGATGCATTAAATTCAAACAAAATAATTTACTTCTACAGCTTAAAACAAAATTAAATAAAGGTATATTAGTGTAATTTGCAAACCGGTCTTTGAAAATTAAACTGTAGACGGTAATATTACAACTGTTTAACTCGGATGAAAAGCGTTGAGTAAAGTTGTGGGTTATTCCATGTCAGTTTATTTTTAAATCGCCATAAACACCGTTATGCATAATATTAATGCATCGCGACCTTCCCGTGTAAAGCTTTTATCAAACATTAATTACTACTAATTAAATGTCTATAATATATTTTTAAAAAGTTTGATTAAGTTTTTCTCCCCTATTAAATAGAGTCCCGATACATTTTTCAGATTAAACTCATGAAAAATTGAAAATTAAGAAAAATAACTCAAACGGAAAAATCTTCAAGTCCGGGTTCCGTTTCTTAAAACTCAACAGTAACACTATAAATATTATAATCGAGAAAGATTTATTTTTACTTCTTTCCATCTTTACTATGATTTGTAATCAAATCTATCAATGACAAAATGCACCGACAGGTCGGAATCGCGACAGTTCGACAATAATAGACGCACAACACCATTCAGTAAGTTACAGGGTTTGTCAGATCATATGATTTTAGTAATAATTATTATTATACTTTAAGTATGAAGCAACTTTTTATATGAGAAAGAAGAAACCTTGACATTTTAGTAGAACCTGAAATATTTTCAGAATTTATGTGATTATCGTTATTGTCATATGTAAATTAGTGTCTTCGTTTTTACTAATTATCTTCTGTTTGATATTTTACATTTGTAACATACATTGTAATAAATTGTAATTGATATTTACTACCTATAACTTTTGCGTTTTTTGTTTGCACTTTGGTTTTTTATATTACATCTAGAAAGTAGGAAAAGAGAATAGCACAAACACTTTTCACATACGTAATTCCATTATTTCAGTACTCGTTTTTTATTATGCGCCAATACACTAATTGGTCTCGAAGACTACATATTCTTATTTAAGCTAGTCGTGTAGCACTTTCGTTTTTTTTTAAACTGTTGCTTCATTTCGTTTCTGTTGGTCTCTAGAGTGTAGTATGGTGACTTGCCAGGGTGTAGTATAACATGGAATTCAGTGATTGTCATTTAAAACAAGAAAACATGTTTGAGTTACACTCTAAAAAAACGGAAAATCTTTTAGATGTCAAATTAAAAAGATCAATTTTGAAATACCAAGCACAATTTTTAGAATTAAAATCCCAAATGTTACTCAAAGAGACAATGCCAAACGTTATTTGACGCACGATAAGGTTTACATTGAAATACACATTGTTAATAAAAAATATTTTTATTGTTAGATTAGCAAACAAGTAATTTATAATACATATAATAAAAAATAAAGAAAATTTACAAGAATCAAAAACAGGGAGAAAGAAAAGAGCATTTGGTTTAATAACTATTATCTAAGGGAAGACTTATCAAGGGAATTAAACTAAATTTGAAATTCTTTTTTCATTCGAAGATATTCTCATATTTTAAAGTTATACCTTTGTTATTTGTTTATTATTTAGAATAGAAACTAATAACTTTTTGTTGTTTTTATAAAAATTCTGTTTATAGTTAACTGCACTCATTACACTAAAACAAATATACTCCGTTCACGATGTTTTCGGGTCGTAACAGGCCATGCTTTCATTTTGTTAGGTTGGAAGTGTTTTCCTTTTTTTTTTTGAAAATTGTCGTACCTGCGGCTGCATTTGTCGCTGTCCCACGATCAAAAATTTTGCATAAACGTTTAGTACCGATTAGTTTTGTTTTGTTAAAAAGAAATCAAGTTTTCCTCGTATTTACAGAGTTACAAAAAAAAGACAACAGCGTGAGGTTAAACTGTCATAAAATCACAACCTTAAAGCACATTAAGGTCAATAAGATTTTACGAGCCAAGTTAATAGATAAACAGCCCGGTATACAATACTCAAACTGTCATTCTTCCACAGCCATATACGAGCCAGAAACATCGTGAACGCTGTATATATATATATAGTTTTACAATAATTTACAATTAATATAAACAAAATCATAAACGTTAGATATTACAAGCATTAAAAATCATTATTAGTAAAATATTTCATTCAATTTTTCACTTGGAAGAAAAGTATTTAACGCACATGATGCGTTTCCTCTTTGGATTTCTAAACTTATCCTCTGAATCAAATAAAATGAAGATCGTTTCTCGTCGGTTAAAATTCTAATTTTGTGATCAATATCCTTAATCAACTTGATTGCGCTCAAACTCCAAGGGCCCATTGTTTCTACTGCAATTCGTACGAACAAATACCCCTGTTCTTCGATATCCACATATTTTGCTCTCTTTTTGTTTGCTTCTAATTCTGCTATTGAACCTGGTTTTGAAATAAGTTGTTGTGTGTAACAAGGGGCCAACGTGCTTTTACAAGTAAAATCCCAAACTAAAGGTTTTCCTTCCGACCATGAAAAGTGCGTCATGCCTTCGGGACGTTTATCTGTTCGAGATAATCCTGGTGGTTCCAAAGTAGAAGGGTGGCCAGCTGTATTTCATGCACGACGGTGTCAGGTAGCTTTAAAATAAATCGGGATATACCAACACTACGATAAACCAAGAATAGGTAACTATCGACAAATTAGGCGCCAGAACTTTTTTGTTGAAATTGGAAGAAAAACTCAAAATTCCAAAACAGACGTGATGTCTATCAATAAGACATACGAAAATAATATACAAGTTTATTCAGTCGGTATATTTATTGCAAACAAACAAAAAAACCAACAAAAAGGAATGACCACTCATCGACACGAGTGAATAACTTTTTAAATTTTATCTTACCCTCACATATAAGTGGAGGTGAAGTCACCCTGATTCAATTAAATTAACAACTATGTTAACAAACAATACCCACAAAGTGAACTGTACTTGGTTAATAAACAAATGCATACCAACAATAGCAAACTAATTTATCGATAAACAAATGTGATAAAACCATCTTATAGAACCATTAGTACCTATCCATCGTCTCGGAAATATCCTACTACATCAGCTACCTCCTTTGCTTGAGAATGTTAATTTAAATTTGCGGCAGGTGATGTATTTTCAACAAGACGGCGCACCTGCTCATAACAGTAATATAGTAAGAAACCATCTGAACAGAGTATTTCCGTAGCTGATGTATTAGAGCATTTCCGAGACGGTGGATAGGTACTAATAGTTCTATAATATGGCCAGCTCGTTCTCCGGATTTAACTCCTTTACACTACTTTCTTTGGGGACATTTAAAAAGTGTAGTCTACGATACACCTTTCAGAGATGTAGAAGCATTTGCTTACAATCTTTTACATCTTTGTGTTACATTTATAAAAATATTATTTTCCCGAAAAGTAAACCTGGTAGGTTGGTAGCAGTTACAAGAAAAGTTATCATAAATATGTGGCAAATTTCAAAAATCGAATAAAAAGTAAGTACATTTAGAAAACTTAAGTTAGGTAGCGCCACTTGGCAGTGACGCATTTACTTTAAAAACTTTTTATAACAAAATTTTCAGAATTTTAAAATCTGCATCTGTTTTCGAGATAGGCGGTAATAAATGAAATTTATTGTAATTTTAAATAAGTAAAATATAATAAGCTTTATCATTGTCTACCAACCAATGGAGCTGAATTCGAGCATCTATTACGATAAATTTAATAATGTACCTTTATTAAAATAAAAAAATTGATTCTTCAAAAACCAATCGGCCGATTTGATTTTTTCAAACGCCACAGCATTCTGATATTGAAGACCTTTGATTTGATGTGCCACATGCCATATCGTCCAATTTAAAATTTTAAAGTGGGGGTGGTTGGAGCTTAAGGGTAGAATGTTAATCGAAAACTTTATACATAGTTTAGTCTTTCCCTCCCGGTATAAGAAAATGCTCTTGAATTTTTTCCGATATCTTTTTTGGTTTTCAAGATATTTTGGGGTGGAAAGTTTTAAAATGATCACCCTGTATAGTCCAGTCAAATGGTCAGAATAAAAGGGCTTTTAAAACATTTTGAGTAGGCAGCAGTTTTTTTGCGATGTGTAGGGGGGTCGGTGATGAGTATAAAACCGAATTTTCGGGATGCTACCCCCACCCATTTGGCCGCCATCTTGGAAGAAAAGGTGAAAACAGTTTTTCAACTACATCTCTGTAATCGCGAGTCTCACAAAGAATTTGTGAATTGAATATAAAATAATTTTGTTGTAGCTTCGAAAATAAAGGAGTTACAGCAAAATAAAGAAATCGGCCATTTTTCACTTTTTCTCTCTAAAGAAAAAACAAAAGATAGCAGCTTATTTCTGGCGACGGTAATAGAATCAGCATGAAGAAATACATCACGAGTACTTAAGCCGTTTTCATTTATCTGCGCTAATAAGAAAGGTACCTATTTAATTCCATCGAAATTGGACCACACTGTACATTTATTAAAGCAATTACAGGGATATAACTGAAAAACTGTTTACACCCTTTCTTACAAGATGGATGGCGCCCAAATGGTTGGGGGTGGTATGCCAAAAACTCAGTTTTATACTCACTACGGACCCCCCTACATATCGCAAAAATAAATCTGTGCCTACCCGAAATGTTTCAGAGAATTACTATATGACTATATAACCGTATCTTTCCCTTTACATTTAAATGAATTTTATCCTTTCCATAGTATTGCCTTTTAATTCAGCGATTTATTTCTGTAAACACTGTATTCTAATCATTGTTACAAATAGCTTTGCACAAAGTTGAATTTATTTTATATATATTATTATTGACTACAACCCTAGCAGTGTTTTTAATATAAAAAGGTTTTTATTGAAGCAACATGCAGATTGACAAGTAGATTAACGTGTAACTATAAGTTTGAACAAATTATAATAAAAATATTTCCTCCATAGCAGCTGATGGAGGATTTATCCGTTGAATTAAAAATTGCTTTGATCGAGCATCTCGAGTAGCCACCATCATCCTATGTCTCAATTTATTAACAAAGTTTCTTGCCGAATTGCCCCATGGTCTCAAAGTTTCAACTACAAATGCTAAAAATTGGTAGTTCTGATCGACTATAGTTTTATATTTATTGCATTTGCGAATAGCTGCATTCTCAGCAACTTGTCTAGCCATTTTTGTTGATATTTCGAGATATGATAGTGCCAAAGTGTCAGTGCACGTTGCGTCCCAAACGAGCGTTTTCCCATTTGTCCAAGGGATAAGTATCATCCTATTCGGTCGCTTTCCATCATCTCTGCAAATTCCAGAAGGCTCCAGAAGAGATGATTTGTAAAGCACGCTTAATTAAATCATTGATAGAAGCGTGGCTTGGGAATCTCCCTGCGCTTTTGGAGCATGATAAACCGTGTGATCCTTCTTTGTCAACTATGATACCACAGGTACATTGGTGCTGCATACATATTCTACAACCGTATCTCAGAGCAATTTCAATCCGGAAAACAGAATTGTCCAAAAGTGTGCCTATGCTTTTTGAAAGAAGTACTGTTAACCATGCATGGAATTCCTCTACTTGTGACGCTTTGAATCTTGACATCTGAGAATCATTTAAAAATTGTAAACTATTCAATTGAGATGCAATATTGATTTCATCCCAGTTTCGTTGAGTTGAAACAACTGGTGGAAAAGAGCTTCCATGGACTGATTGCCATTCCAGTAGTAGAATAAAGAATACACAACAACAAAGCATTAATAACTACTTTTTTTCTAAAATTTAAATTTTAATAACCTCAAGTTTATAAACTGAAGTTTAAAACTTGTTAAATTTAAGTTAGATCAACAGCGCCTCTAGCGGAGAGAAAATCGTTATTGAGCTCAATTTGCGATCGTCTTTTGTTTGATGTCGGTACTTTGTATCACAATCAAATCAACTGGCTTTGGACTTCCCAAAACTGTCGTCTTATGTATTTAATAAACTGCCCTGCAAAGCAAAACGACGTTAACTCTCAAAATCATAATTATGAGATATTTAGCGATATATTTGGCTTTCTTCAAATTTGTTTAGGATAGGGCATTTTAAAAATTGGTCTGTATCACTTACTTTCATAGTCAAGGATTACTTGCTTGACGTACAAGCACAGATTAAATAAAGGTCAGATATTGCACTTCGACAAATTTGTGGGTTCTACTGTTTTCTCTCTCTCTCTCTCTCTCTCTCTCTCTCTCAAAGAAACTTCCAGAGCTTGCTATTTTGATATGTACTGCGCAAGCAGCACAGACTGGTATGCACTTTTCATAAAACGCGCGTAAAAGAATAGGCCTGGTAAACTCCCAGAGCTGCAAATGTAAATGTGACAAAAAATGGGAACATTGTT
The DNA here is from genome assembly GCA_011009095.1 of Ignelater luminosus. Taxonomy (NCBI): domain Eukaryota; kingdom Metazoa; phylum Arthropoda; class Insecta; order Coleoptera; family Elateridae; genus Ignelater; species Ignelater luminosus. Next base: position 76,195 of record VTPC01000996.1, read on the forward strand.
GGTGGAATAGGTAGTGAAATATCTGACCTTTATTTAATCGGTGGTACAAGCAGATTTTTATGCAATACCATAAACGCAGTTTTGTTCATTTTTCGGGTTAGGGCATTTTTGCTTTGCCGGGCAGCAGGTATAGCTTTTTATTAGCTAATATGCAGTTTGTAGTTTAGGATTATAATTTGGCACTTTTAAATGATGTTTCTTTTTCACGACTAGAAATTAAATAAAGATTATAAATCATCTATATATTTAATAAGAGACTACCTACGCACTATAATATGTATATCAAGATGTTAAATGCCAATTCTACAAAAAATTAAGTTTCGTTATTTTTCTAAAATACTTTTCGGCTTTATTAAATCACACTCCTCAATTTCTTTCTCTTAATTTAACTGTTACACCATAACTTTCTTCCAGTATTACTGCAACCTTTCAAGGATGTTATTTTGCATAAATTATACCTAATAATTATTTGTATTAATAAGATTCCACTATATAAAAAAATAAGAAAAACCATACAAGGACGCACTTATGTAATACGCGAGGTTAATATTTATTTCAAATATCAGTAATAAATATGTTGATATGTTGGTTATTGTATTCACTTTGGAATTTTGACCATATATAAAAGTAAGTTTGATTGTTGAAAGTTTTTTCTTTGCTGTGATGTTTACACCTACACGATAACACGAATTTAATTACGGAAACTTCGATTATAAAAACATTTATGTAACCTCGAAATTTTATAGTGACGGTAAATGGATCTCTATGGGAATATTAATGAAAATGCTGGATGGTCTTTCAATAGGGATTTATAATAAAAGAGATTCGCTTACAAATGTTTGCATTATTTCTTTCATCTTTTTGTATGGGGAAGTAATAAAACAGAGATGTCGAAATTATTACCTGTTTGAAGACAATATTTGTAAGTTAATATATTTAAATTGATAAATATATGGATTTACAAGATGTTCGTTTTAAGTTTTGTCAATATGTAAATAAGCTTTGATTAAATCAATTCAAAAATGACTTATAAAAAATAAGAAAGTAAACTATGTCATTTCTAGAATTAGAAATTTTTATTTTATTGCAGTTTGTACTAAATTTACTCTGTAATTGATACAAACTCAATTGTTGAATTCTATTCGATTTTGAGAAAAATTTCAAACAGGTTTACTTATCAGTATTATTATGCCATATAATGACTCTTTTCATGATTTAAGTTCATTTAGATTTTGCAGGTTTGTTTACGGAGTTCAATTCTAAATTCGTTCTTCGGTTTCTTTAATTTATTTCTAGAATTGATTCGACTTCAAAAAGTTCTATTTTGTCGTTTTTTAGTCCATCGTGAACGTAAACAATTAATATTGCTTTATTTCATACAATCAGACTGTTTGTTGTAAGTACAAAGACAAGAAATCCTATTAGACTATGGATGTTTCAGATTTAAAAAGTAAAAAGTACTTTTTTAAATAAATAAATAAATAAACCAACCCTGTTCTACTATTACAATTTATTAACTTCCATTAATTCAAAAGTACTTTTCCCTCTTTCCTTTTAAAGATTATTTGCTTGATATCATCAACCTCATAATGGGTATTTTAGCCATTTAACAACTCTATGGAAAATGGAAAATTAACAGAGGAATTTGACATTAAGATAGCAGAAATCCTAAAATACGTTCTAAAGAACTTTTATATACATTAATTTGGAAATGCAAATTAACGATGACCTTCAATTTGTTAACTTTTGTTTTGAAAAACTTACTTGTTACCAGTCTCCTTATTATAGAGTCATCTTGTTTATCCGGCTACTAAATTTTCTTAATTATAAGGATTTTTTACAGAAGAGATATTTTGATAGTATCAAAATATTAATTTATATTTAGCTAGTTAACTTCTTTTTCTGTTCCACAAATACAAGCAGACACAACTCGATGAATTTATTACACCTACTAATCTATTACAGCTCATCTACACAAGTAGAAATCCATTACGTATTATTAGCTAAATGATGAATGATAAACTAACCCATCTATATGGTTATATTTTGTGTCAATGACAGTGCAAACAGAATCAGTATAATGTTATGTAATGTAAAAGGATCATTTAAGGAGTTCATTACCTGACTTATGATTGTGAAAAGTCTTTTCAAACCTTTATTTATATTTAAACGTACCTATACTCTGTTCAAATACCTTGAAACCTAAATTCAAGATCTAAATACCCACGTTAAGCTGTAAAACTGGTACTTCTCAATCATTAGCTTTTACGTTTGTGAATCGTATTTGACTTGATTTGACAGTTGGCATTTTGAGGTTAACATTTTTCCGTAACAAAGTTAGTGGCATCGATATAAAATCTATTATTGGAGAATTTTAAAGAAAACTTTTATTCTTTAGTGTAAACTTTTTATTTTTGCAAATAATCTAAAGTTACACCCTGTTTAATTTAATATTTAACAAATACACAAAAAATGTGTTCGAAATGACAGCTTTCACAACAAAGTCAGCGGTGCAAACATACAAAAAAAGTGATTTAACTCATACCAACATAAACAACTAAAAAGTCTAGCAGATGCTATAACTATATTACATACTTTATATTTTATAATTTTTAAATTAAATTTTTAATCTGGAATAAATAAATAAAAATATAGGAAAGGCGTTAATATAGAATAATTAATTAAATTTATTGTTTCAGGGACATCTATTATTCACACTAGCAACATTGCTCTTATGCAGTGTTGTATTAGGATCAAATAAAACCAAGAGAGCAATTAATATTTATGGTTCAAATTCAAATGCAGGCGATGGAGGATATTTCTATCCAGTGCCGTCAATTAAATTTGAAGAAACATCACCCCCTTCAGCAACACGAAAACCTTCTACTCCATTCAAATTTTCCAAGGCAACTGGCTATGTTTATTCAACGCCCAGCATTCCATTTGATGAGAGTAGTCACACACCAACAATATATACGGGTAAACCAACACCAAATACTCGAACGTATCTACCACCAGGATCGCTGAAAACAACACCCCCTACGTATACAACCAAATCAACAACACGGTTTACTACGAGGTATACTACACCACCACCGTTTAGTACCGCTTCGACTACGAAATATACTACCAGATATACCACACCACCGCCATTTAGTAC
>VTPC01000996.1:84343-202442 GCA_011009095.1 Ignelater luminosus
GGATGCGGTACGTGTTAACGTTGTCCAATTGGACCAAAATTTGGCACATTTTGATATCTTACCTAAAGGCACAAAACTGCAAAAGATTATTCAGATCGGCGACATACGGGTTTTTTTGAACCACCCTACTGTACTTACAATGAACTTTTATATGGAGGTAAAATTAAAAATTGTGAAATGAGCCCATTATTCTTTACAAAGCTGTTGAGAAAAATTTCAAGAGAAGTTCCCAACTGTCGCAGTTGATTATGAAGATTTTAGAAAACATGTTAAAAACCGATCTGTTATTATTAATCATCTATTCGTCATCTGTCCCAGCAAATCGATTTATCCATAGGAACATACCATACTATTGTGCGAAAGGATTTACACTTACATTCCTGCATAATGATCATCCCCGAAGATTGGAGTTATGTAGTGCTTCACTATAAACTAATATGTCTACAAATTCTTCATTTGTATCCATTCTTCAATAATTACTTCAGCTTAACAATAATAAAACGTCACCCACACAAGATATTGTTCAAACTTCAAGGAAAATAGACATACCCTGGAATGAAACGAAACAATCAGCACAAAATGGAAAATTATTAAAGATGATTTAATTAATTACCAACATTTGGCACTACGTAAGGGGTACAAGATGATGAAATTAAACAAGTAAGTATTTCTTTTTTCGTAAGTTTAAAGTATTTAAAATAAGAGAACGTCACTCAGACAAGTTTTGTCCAAAGGTCAAATGCGAATACAAAGTTAGCTACTTTGGAGCCAGAAATGATCAAAATCTAAGTAATGGCTGCTGAATACGTTAGTAAAAACTTTCAGATATCAAACGGTGGGTTCAATTATTTAAAACTTTACATCTTCAAAACTATGCATATTTTGTTAATGCAATGTAAGGTAGATCAGTTTCTTTTGTGCCCCTCCCCTCTTGTCCTTTAAGAGGAAAAACAAGTTGTGAATCACCCTGTATACAATAAAAGATATGATTTGATAAGCTAATTTGAATGAAATACTAAAAATACCATCTTACAACTATGAATGGTCGCCTATAGTACAAAGATGAAATATGCAAAAGAAAATTTTAAAGTAAATTTAAAAATATTAAAATGTAGATAATACTGGAAATCCGAGTACCAGTACAGCAATCTTAAAAGTATTGGAAGTAAAGTACTTAAAGTACCTAAATTATTGATTGCAATAGTATTTGTAGAACATTTTTGTACTGAATACTTCAGCGCTGCATCCGTTCAATCCGGGTAACGTAACGTACAATACAAGAGATGCAACTTAAATAATGCACCAACAAAAAAATGCTAATAAAGATGATAAGAAAATATTACATTTAGATTATTTAAAATCCAAATTAAAAGATTACGAACTACAAAAATTTAAAGAATGGCATAACCTAAATGACGATCTTTCAGATCGAAGATATGAGAAACTACGAACGACTAATTACAGCAGGGGCACTTTTTAACCCCCTTGAATATATGCAACTGCATGTACACTTCAGCTTCCTGCCAAGTAAACCTACCATTCCTACTACCTTGATTGACATAATTATATCAACGCTACTACGGCTACTACCAGGACATCGAATACCTTCAGAAACCACGTGACTACTAATTTAACAGTGCCGCGAAATTTTATTTTTCAACGTTGGCCATACTACGGAGTAACACCCTCGCGAGTACATTTCTAACCTAAAATTACATCGGCGTGCGTACGTTTTGTGATTTCTTCTTGTCTCTTTGTTTTGAGTTTTTTACAGTTTATTTTGTTCTATTTAAAGATCAGTCTTTTACAAGACTAAATCTGCTTTTTGTGAGTTAATCGAGGCAAGTTTGATTTAACACATTCGATAATAAATTTGAAATATTTAAGTTTTTAAGTAATTTCACCATATATCCAATACTACGCCACTGGAAAACTACATTATGTTTATTACAACAGAGCTACTAATAGTGCAAGATGTGTTGCCTAACCAATAATAAATTTCATGGTCACGTGGCTTCCGGAAATATTCGATGTCTCTGTACTAAAATTATAGGTATAATGTAATATATGTAATGTAGTAGTACATCGTGCTGTTATTACACGTGCTCTTGGGTGTTTGTTTTTGTTTCCCGTGATTTTACGTTTGACTTTTGATCATGTATATTAGTTATAGTTTATTTTGTGGTAATAAAGATATGTGTAAACTAAATCTCATATTATTGTCTTTTATTATCATTAATACTGTTGCATATACTATAAAATTGCACGTCCTCTTGGTGAAATCTAGCCAAATCCAATTCTATTTAACCAAGACAACATGTAAAGTAATAGAACAATAAATTAATTTTATCCACAATCAACTTATAATTGGATTTTTATCCACACTTATGAACCGTTTTAACTAACATTTTATCCATTAGTAGAATAAAGTTTATTTATTCGACTGTTACTAAAATGGAAGAATAATTAATGCAGATCATTTGAATTTATTGCATAATATTACTTATTGACATTATTATTTATATTTAAAGTAACACACAGATCCCCGTTTGTTATTTTATCTATGACTCTTCAATAATATAGTCGTTATACGCGTAACCATAGGGATATAATTATACTCATAAAACATTAGTGAATTGTATGGATTTTATTCACTGGCGGTGTTTTGTTGGTTGCCTATTCATAGATATAAACAAAATAGAAATTGTTATAATCTCAAACTATTTATTGTTAGAAAAAAATTTGGACATCGTCTTCAGAGGATCCTTGTATTCCAGGTCTAAAACTCTCTTTGTGAAGATTGTTTACTTTCATTGACTTCTACATATTCAAGAATTTGGACATCGTCTCCCTCAGGGGAATCCACCTCCAGATCTTCCTCAGAAGTGTTAGACTCGTAGATAAAACGTCGTATTCGACTCGCACATAATGGGCATTATGTGCTCGTTGAATAATATACTATTGACTTCGTTGTCATTGATGCGCATCTTTTTCTTGACATTTTTGGAAATCGTAACATCTGGCACAGTTTTTGTGATTGTGGATAAAACGTTGTATTGCATTCCTGTTTTAGTCGCGTTTTATCCACTTAAGAAAATTAAACGCTCGAACTGCTTTCTCGCGTTTAAACATTCTTGCGCGGATAAAACGCTCTCTATAACACTCTTACAATAAATAACTATGGTTTGATTAATGAAAACTAAAACTGTAGATTATTAGGGAGGTACGTATGTTATGAAGTTCAAGAATATTTTTTTATTAATTTTATAATAATTAATGGTTTTAACTATTATTGTTTAAAAGAATCTAAATTTAGTTTTGGTATTCGGACGAATGGAGTTGTAAAACTTGACTGCATTATACCTATATAAAACTTCTTTGAAATAAGGTAGTTAGGTGATAGGGATGCGCCTATGTCTGGTATTCAACGAATGAACTTGTGCTCTAGACATTAATTCAGAATTAAGAGATGTAGAAAAAGATTTAAATGTACTATTAAGAGAATATATAAATTATCCTAATTGATAGTTCCAACGATTTTCCACGTTTAGCCAACCAAGTTCATTAATTTTTAGTGAAAGTATGATCCTAACAATTTAAATTGCATATAAACCAACAACATCAATTTTGTACTTTTTGAATGCAGTACTTGTCACTAACATCAAGACGTAATAAACAATTTTTTTTATTTAATGTAAAAAAACTAATTAGGAACGGTTCTAATAAATTACATGGACATTGAATTTCTAGAATTTAAAATATTAAAAGAAAATATCGCGGATATTGTAGTTCAGTATAAAGGAAAGTGATGCATTCAGATGCATTCTGCAACTACTGCTTGCTGGGTTGCATATAAATAAGGGGATTAAAAAGTGCCCCTACTGTAAATAGCCGTTCGTTGTTCAACGAACTCCTTTATTATGTAGTTGTTACTGAATTTGCGAAGTCTAGGTATGTGCACGGATTAAATAAGGGTCAGATATTTCACTCATACCATCAATGTTCCCATTTTTTGTCTCTGCGCATTTACATTTACGGCTTTGAGAGTTTACCACGCCTACTCTTTTACGCGCGTTTTATGAAAAGTGCATACCACGCTGTGCTGGTTGCGCAGTACATGTCAAAATAGCAAGCTCTAGGAGTTGCTTGTAAAGAAAGAGCAATAGAATCCACAAATCTGTCGAAGTGAAACATCTGATTCTTATTTAATCTGTGGTATGTGTCTCTGTCTGCACGTGGTGTTTTCGTTTTTTGATATCACCTCGGGAACATGGTCAAAATAGCCGCCGAAAGATAAATGTTTGCTTATTTATGTGAATAGACGAACAGACCGTTGCTCGAATTTAGTAACAAAACGGAATTCGTTGTGGTTATGTTTTGCATTCCCTGAAGCTTTTAACTTGTAGATTTGTAAAGTTTTGCTTGAACATTTTTCAGCTTGTAGAATTACTGGGAAACAAAGCTTTACAAATTATTAATAAATTTTACAAAATACATCAAGTATTTGTAAATATTGTGAAACGGGCCTTAGAGGTGTCTTCGATAAAATTAATGAAGATTTGTTAATTAAAGAGGTGTTGATATTGAACCATTAAGCAATTTTCTGTCAAGTATCCACGAAATAGAAATAAACTAAGCTGAAATAATTTGTTTCAATCTTGATATAGATCTATTTGAACGTCTATCTGAAAAAGTAAATGAATTTGTGCATTACTTTTTTTACACACTGTATTCAGTTCTATCAATCAAATAAATAAGAGAACAGACGCTATCGACTTTTTAAATCTATGTATAGGAATTAAAAATTAAGATTTGCAAAATTTGAATTAGTGCTCAGCAATTAGAATACCATTATTATCAGCGCATACTGTTATTACTTTTACGGACCTTGTATTTAAATTTAAAATTAGAGGCATCTCTTGTCGTTTGATGCAATTAACTTGAAATAACATTTTCAAGAATTTTAGGTTATGGAGGTTATGCTTATGCTTATGATGCCTATGTTTTAGTTTGTGGTTTTAAATGTGTACTTAAATACTATAAATATAGTCTTTGGTTAAATATTATTGCAACTGTAACAACAATGTCGATTTTTCGTAATTTACAAGGGATTTTGACACAGATACCTTTTAAATATAATGCAATATATCCAGTTCATATGAATGCATGTTTAATACGTTTACTTAGTTATGTTCCTGCTGAGTATGGTAAGTTACTAGAAGGTAATCTTTATGCTTATAGACAGATAAAAATAACTTTTTATTATCTCTAGGACCTGAACGAGATCCAGCACCACTGTATTTTAATCCTGAAGTTCAATCACTTTTAAAATCATTAACAAGAGTAAATCTGGATAGAGTGTTTAGAAAACGTAAATTAGGTGATAAGGCATTAGAAATACCCACATATAAGTTTATGACAGATGAACAATTACAAGAAACCATTGAAGAAGCAAAGAAACGTGCCGATGAGTTGTTACAAATGCCTCCAGTAGTTCAAGTTCGAAAACCTATAGATAGAATAATAGTTAAAGATCCTGCATTGCAAGGTTTAGATAGTAGTAGACACATTTTCACAGATGTTTCATTTGGAATAAAAGATAGTGATCGGCTCATAGTAATTAGAGAACCCGACGGTACTTTAAAAGAAGCTGATTGGGCTGTTCGTGATCGTATGAATCAACTTTATTTTCCCAAACCATGTCGGTCATTGAAGGTAATTTTCTTGGGTTTTTTTTCATTTACAGTGCTCATGTGTATTGTCTAATTTCTAGATGCCCAGACTGTTTCAAGAAGAATATCTTTCAAATTTGTTATCTCATAAAGAATACATATTTGTGTTGGATAGAGCTTGCACTCAATTCGAACCAGACAATCCAGATTACCAACGAGTAACAAGCATAACATACCAGCATATAAATGATAATGATGATTTTGAAATATTACGATCAACAAGACATTTTGGCCCGTTAGCATTTTATTTAACTTGGTTTAAGAACATAGATAATTTATTACTAGAATTAATTGAAACTGCACACATTGACAATGCCAATAATCTGCTGCAGTTATATGGTAAAATACACAGTGTGCAATATAATACACAAGAGTTGCAGAGTTTAGAAGGTATAACAGAATATATAAAAACAGCCGCACAAAAGAAGGGTCCCCTGGAGCTTGCTGTACAAGCATATAAAGATTTAGAAAGGCAAAGAAATGAATTAAAACAGGGTATACAAGTGGCTCATGGTCTTGCATAATTACGAGTTAATACATTAGGAAAGCTAATTGTGCATTGTTTTGTTGGTGTTATATAATATGCATAAATATAGACATTTGGTTTTTTTACTAGAGTCTTATTTTTAAGAAGTCCTTGGGAGAAAATATTTTGTTTGAACTGGGAACTCTATTATAACATGCAATCATTAAAATTTAAGTTCCCAATTACTTCTAAAATGAACTTATATGTACTTTTTAAATTTTCCAGTTATTGTTTGTCTGTCAATCTACCGTCGCTAAAATAAGGCACGTAGAAAGTTTTCAGTTGGGCCATTTATTGATTTGAAGCATCTGGATCACACGAATGATGCATTTATCTCTTTAGGTGAAACGAATATTACACAATAATCATCAAAGTAGGTAAATAAACAGTTGACGAATATTATAAAACAATGAATTTTGTAGTTGTCAATTTGCCGACAGTACCCAATTTTGTATCTTTTTATCGTTGTGTGTTGTTATCTATTGATTTAATGTAAAATGGTGTGTTATTTAACCGAAAAATAAAAAAATCAAAATTTTGATTATGAGGGGATTTGGAGATAGGCAACACACTCAAGAAGAAGTCTGCAATTTATTGAACATGACGTATCCTGATTGGGTACCCCAAAACCCACACTGGATGATGGAGACCCATACTCAATATTCCGAAAAATTGAGTGTTTGGGTGGGCATTATCGGCAATAGAATTTTAGATCCTTAGTTTATTGAAGGAACCTTAACAGGTGAAAAGTATTTAGAATTTTTGAGAGACCATCTCGTTCCTGCTCTAGTTGAGTTGTTGAGTGATAACGAAGAACCCGATTTTCCTAATACTAATTTGTGGTACCAGCATGATGGAGCACCACCCCATTATTGTGTTTCTGTTATGGACTATTTGAATGAAGTGTTTTCAGGTCGCTTGGGAGACAAAGGGCAATTGAGTGGCCGGCTCAGTCTCCTGATCTCACTTCTTTAGACTTTTTTTTGTCGAGTCGTGTTAAAAGTAAAATCTACTTTAATAAACCAAATTCTATCAAAATGTTAAAAGAAAGGAAATGAAGTCCGAGCGATTACCCCAGATATGCTTTGCAACATGTCAAACAAGTTTATCCAAAGACGTCGTCTTTTGCCAAGAAGTACATGGGTCCCAGTTCGAACACTTCATTTGATAGATTTTTTAAGTTCTTGAATTTGATGGTTGTAAAGTTTTGTAGTTTGATATTGTTATATAATTGTTTTGTTTCTGTGTTTAATATTTAAAACTGTTTACTTGGCATTGTTTGTTATTGCAAACTTTTTCTATTTGGATAAATCAGCTTGTAATTATGCCACTGATATAATTTCTTAAGAGAATCAGGATCTGTAAGAAAAAAATTGAGGGGTTGCCATTAAAAAGAAAATTGATGGCGTCATTAGGGGTAAGGGTGGGGGGTAAAGAAAAAATGAATACCATTTGAATAAATGCTCCATTGGGAAATAAGGTTGACGTATCTGAAGTTTTTGGCCTCAAATGCACAGAGAATTTTTTATTTAAAGCGTTCTACTGCTGGTGCCTTCACTAGTATTCCGAAAATGCGAGGAAATTTTTAGTTTTCTAGCATTTTCCAGATGCAATTAGCAAAAATGCTAATCAGCTGATCTGTAGAATCATCGAAATAAATATTTTTAGATATGACTACTATGGTTACCCTTGCCTACTATGTTCATTTGGTTACGAATTCTTAGGCATCTGTTTGTTTGCCTGTTTTAAAAATCAAAAGAGGCTTGTATCTCAAAGGAACCATCAGAGGCAAAAATGTTCTTAAACTGTTTTACCCATTTTTCATCGTAGAATGTCATGGTGTAGAGTTTTAACTATCAATTGGGTACACCCTGTTTACTTAACAGATTGTTTTATCTCGTATTGCATGGTTAACATTGATAACAACAGAATCTCTATTTTTGCTTTTTAGCATTGAACATCTACTTCAGCAAAGTTCCCCTGCCTTACAATTATCAGCTGCATGATCACCCAAACATAGGGGACACTTTACATTATTTTTATAGCTTCTCGAGATGTGGCAGTATTGTTACCTTTGAACCACCTTAAGATACCAATCACATCGTAAACTATGCATGAATCTAAACCTATCACTTATCTATCCACATTTATTAACTTCTTATAAGTGCAGATGTCCACTGGCAAAATAGCTTGGAAAATATTCTTATCTTTTTTTGTAGAACAGTGTTTTAGTAACTTGCAGTTACTTTCACTTCCAAATATTTCAGGATTTTACTTAAAAAGGAACTGATGGAGTGACATGTCCTCCATATTAGCATCTTCTTTCCTACCCATATTTATTAAGACCCCCATTATTAATCATTTCAACATTGTTTATTTTAATATCAGGAGAGATTGGATCAAAAGATTTGAGAATATCGGATTTGGTTACCATTTTATCTTGAGATGCCTTTTTGGACTTGATGATTACGTTAGTTTGTGGAGCAACTGCAACTTTAGCAGCATAACTAGTGGAAGTAGTATACCAACAGCATTATGAGCGATTGATGTATCAGATAAAGAATCAAGGAGGCTCAATTTAAACTTTTCAAGTTAGTGTTAGTGAAGAAGTTATTTCATCCAATTTAGTGTTAATAAGTTCTATCATTTCTTCTCAACTTAGTTGTTGAGGACATGCTGTACAGTCTACACACTTCCATGTCAAGCCTGTGCAGGATTTGAGGTATGTCGCCAGATCAGATGATAGACTTAAACAAAAAAAGTGAAATGATTTACAACTACCACTACAGGTTAAACCAGGCAATTTTGAAGGAAATGACTCATTGCTCAGAGAGCAGATTGGTGGTATTGTTAAAAGGTTTTTCTGCATAATCTCGGTGTGTAATGAATGTATAAACAAATATAAAGATTAACCGTTTGTTTGCTATTACAATATATTATGTGCAAATCTCACCGAGGTATAAAGTGAAAGTAAAATTACAGAACGAAAATAAGTGGATATTATTCTTATTATTGTAAGATATAAATATAAATAGATATATGTGTGTTTCACTTTACAAGATGAAAATTAAAATTTTCTCGAACACACTTCACACACATACAAACAACAATACTCTTATCGTTAAATAATATCCGTTTTGAAGTTTATCTTTTCAAGGCAGACATGTATTCATTCATATTATCACTGGTTGGAGGATCAACTATTTTTAATTTATTTCTAATCGATTTTAAATATCATAATAACTACAAAGTCAATCAATAATTAATTTATTACTCAAAAATTACATAAGTTATTAAAATTAGATAATTAAATAAAAAATGCCCATATTTAGACAATATTTCAGTTCCAAAAATTTTATAAGCTATAAAGTTAATTCTTAGTTAAATATCAGCCTGTGAAACGAACAATTTACTTTTTTGCATTGAGTACATTTGGATTAATCACTCCAGGAGCATTAGTATACTTTGGATTCTTTCCAGAAAGTGCTACGAATTGTTCAGCAACTTCTACAGCTACACGTATTTGTGCTTCAGATGTGCTAGCACCCAAATGAGGTGTAGCTACAACTTTTGGATGCTGAATTAGCTTTAAGGTTGTGGGGTTTGTCGGTGGCTCCTGTTCGTAAACATCTAATGCTGCACCACCACACTGTCCATTCTCTAAGGCTTCTAATAAAGCTGCCTCATCTATTATACCCCCTCGAGCTACATTGACAATACGTAGACCCTTTTTGGCCTGATTGAATACCTTCTTGTTGATCATATCTGGAAAATAAAATTAGTTCAGAATCCATTTTGAGATTTTAACTAATGTAAGCACCTACTTCTAGTTTCAGGAATTAAAGGTGTGTGAAGAGTTATATAATCAGCAATTGGCCAAATTTTTTCAAGTTCTAAGAATTCCACGTTAAATTTTGCAGCATCTTCTGCACTAACAATTGGATCATACCCTACTGTCTGAAAATAATAATTATTAATTTAATCTAATCTTTAAGTTGATTTCTAGTTTTAATTACTTTCATTCCCCATGCTTGTAGACGAATTGCTACTTCACGACCAATACGTCCAAGACCAACAATTCCTAATACTTTTCCGTGAATTTCATGTCCAGCATAAAGCTTGCGATCCCATCGTCCTTCTCTTAAAGAAGCAGCGGCTGGTACAACATTTCTTGCCAAAGAAGTAATTAGTGTGCATGTTAATTCACAAGCACTAATAGCATTTCCTCCTGGTGTACTATAATAATAATAATAATAATAAATAACATTTATTAATCATTTTTAACTTAGTAACTAAAAATTAGATTGTATTTCATAATAACCAAGGTCTTATCAATATTACTGTAATAGAGAGTCAAGTTCAAAGTTCGTTAGATATGAACTTGTTAGAAGAATAACTTACTTTAATACAACTATGTTTTTCTTAGTGGCTGCATCAACATCTATGTTGTCTACTCCTGCTCCAGCCCTGCCTATAACTTTCAGATTTTTAGCAGCTTCTATAACTTCTGCAGTCACCTTTGTGTCTGATCTTACAATCAATCCATCATAATTCTAAAAATAAACCGCATTCTTCTAAACAAGAATCATTTCAGAAAAAAATGCTTGAACCACATTCCTTTGTTCAGAACCATATCATTAGTGTTTTGGTTTTATTTTAAATACCTTGCAGAGAAACTGGTTCCAAACAATCTTGTTTTAAGATTACTTACCTGTATTTCTTGTATCAATTGTTCCTTACTAAGCTTGTATTTGCAGTCTACATCAATCAAATTATTCTTTAATAAATCAACACAAGCTTGATCAACTGCATCAGCTACTAATACTTTATTAATATTCATGCTTGTATATGAAGAACTGAAACAACTACTTGCTGCAACGTGGACACAACTGTTTAGCCACTTCTGATATTCCCAACACTTATAACATTCCCCCCACTGCTGTTGTTGCTGTGTTAAAAAATTATTATAAAACTTAATTGTCGTAAATAGGGTGCTCACTTACATTTCTCAAGATTTGTTTACTTAGATATAATCTAGGAAGAGCTTTTATTAAGATAAGAATCATATTATTTGAAATATGGTTTTAAACATCCATTGCATTTGTAAATTTATCAGTCTCTTATCACACTATGGAGAATGTGGAAATGTAACGAGGCAGATTGTTGAAAGACCCCCAGCAGATTTATCAGTTTCAAGATAAAGTGTTTTGAAATATGTAATATTTTATTAACGTATATATGTATTTATTGAGAATTTTTTATGACAAAAATATTTATTCTCCTCAACTTTTATTATTTTGTCTGAATTTCATTTTTTTATTTTTACAATAATTTTGGAGAATTAATAAAATTGTTATGATAGTGTAATAAATTGAAGAATAAAGATGTAATCCTTACAATCAGATTTATTAATTGCAATGAATTTCTGTAGTCTCTAAAAGATTTCCTAGTTAAAGTTACTATTGTAATAATTATATTGTAATAGGTATAAATTAGAGAAATCACAGTTCAAAATTTAAATTTATTGAGAGTTCTCTACACAAAATAACACTGAGATTTAACATTTCATTTTTAATTAGACACAATAATTAGAAATTAAATAACATATTACCGAAAGATTCTTAGAAGCCCTCTTAATTAAACAACCAATTAAGTGGCAGGATTAAAAAAAATCCATTTCTATCGATATAAATGTATTTTAATAGTAAAAATAACTTCAATTCTTGAGGTTAGATTGATTTCTTTCTGCCAAAAATAGCAATAACATTTTCAGTGTATTAATAAATTTTTATAAAATCAACTATTTCCGATCATTTACTGTATACACTGTACGGTTACACATAAATCAAGTGGCTATCTTCTCTGGAACTTTTTTATAATCTAATAAAGTAATAAGTCATTGTCAGTTCTGCTAAAATTCCTTATTTCATCATTCAAGAACATGTAGGCAAACATTTTATGGACTTATGGTAAATGAAACTATAATGCTCATGTTGCTTGTTAGGCAACCAACTAGACACAAATAGTATAGTGGGTTGCGTATAGTCATTCTGTACTATTGTAAGTGGTACTCTGCGTAGGAATCTAGGAAGGGTCTACTGAATACTAATGTTTGTGTTCGAATTATGTAATCATGTTGTATTGTTAATAAAGTTATTATTTAAATTAAAATGTTTTTCAATACAAAGGTAACATTGCTGTTCATTGTTACCAAAAGCGCCTTCTTTTCATATCATACCATACCAATTTGGAAAACCAGCAACTGCTAATACCTTAAGCATACAATAGATTTATAAGAATGGAATCGAGTTGGTCATGCATCAAAGCAAATGGGGCTCATTCTGAGCATTTAATTTGTTTTGTTTCATTTCTTAAGGCAGATTTTAACTCGTTCATTTAATATTTATCATTTAATTTATAAAATTGGTTATTTTTCAACCTAGCGTTTAATCTATAAAGTAATTTAAAAGAACTTGATATTTCATTGTACTCCTTACATAAATGAACTCCATCTACATAGACGATAATGTATTTGATATGTTAATAAAATAATAACCTGTCACCAAGAATAAAGGCATTACTCAACATAAACTTAACACAATACAGAAACTTGTTAACTTGACTTGATACAAATTGTCAGAATAATTATAATCATAGAATTCTATTGCACTGTACTGGAACACTGTATTAGGACATTCTCCCCATGTTATAGTCCTTAAGGTACAATGACAGATAACAAGTTCTTGTAGAACATCTCAGTGGAATAGTTTAGGTATTTGGTGTATCCAACGATATGACAACTCCACCTTTAAATTGTCAATATTGCGAACTATAGAAGCTGAGGCTCTTCTGAAGAAGTTTCAGCGTTGAAAGACTGTGGAAGATTCTGCTCATTTTCGTCATTTAACTCATAGACTTCATCATCCTCAGTTTTATTTCTTTCTCTAGGAGCTAGATACCTGTTAGACATGGTTGTTTCTCGACCGTCTGATAACCTTACAAATGAATAACTTGGATTAGCCTCCAATAATTCAACTTGATCTACCAGTGGGTCATATTTTTCGGTATTATAACCACCATTTATAATTGAACTCAGGGGAAACGTATATTTATGTTGACCTACCTTTCATGGCGTACTATTATTTATGGATTTTGTTTACAGACATAGAACATAAACAGGAACTAGTCCTGTCCTGGTTCCATCTATTGGTAAAATACAGGGTGTCCACAAAAGTAATGGGACTACGTTTAAAAGGGGGGGGATTTCTAGGGTCAAAATAGGTCAATTGAGCCCAACTTGCAACAAAGAAAATCTCTTCCTTAAGAAGTTAGGGATCTTCAAAGTTAAGATTTCTATTTTCCACTACAACTCAAAAACTACTGATGTGGTTTTGTTCATTAGGTTCCAATTATTGACACACAAGATGTTTATGTTGGTTTCTATGTTACCAATAGTTATTGCTCATAACTTTTCTTTTGCTGGTAGCTTTTTAGAATTTTTTTAACACAAGACCAGATGCGCAATTCAATTCTACAGTAAAAAGGTATACTTGATTGAAGTTGCTAAAATAAACTATTTTTGAGAAAAACGCATTAGTGTTTCAGTGTCCAGTAATAATTTGTTTTAAATCTTAAATATATCAAGTGAGATTTGTTTATTTATTGGACCTTCATAATTATTGTTTGTACGTGTTCATCCTATGTGGCCAGATTTAAAGTTCTTAAATTACTTTCTCGAGGTGTAATTATGCATCCAGAAAGTTTCTTCGATAAACATTTTTGTCTCAGTTTTACATGGAGCTATCCCACCACTTGTTGAGCACCCTGCATGTTGGTATTGTTAATGCTGGTTTCATAGCTTCTGGAAAACCAGAACTTTCAATACAAAGATTAAAAATATATGTTAATAGAGAACTAATAAAACTATCTTCTTTCTTTATTAATTAATTACATAATATACCATTATAAATTAAATGGTTATGTTTTGAATCTTAATTAAAATTTTGCGTGCATATTAGACCATATATTTTTCCAATGCTGCTTAGAACAAAAAACTCATTATGACCCTTTGTAACAATTACAATACTAATTTAGACCACTCTTAAACCATCTAATTACAGACCTATGGGTAAATACTTGGAAGAGTTGATTAAAAGAGCATCTGGAACAAGCATAATTTTGTACCATATTCTGGATTCAAATGCAAACCTTTCTTTCTTACCAGTCTTTGACAGTATGGGGCACAAAGGACTAATATCCAAACTGATCTCCTTGGAATACTCGAGATATCTCAAGATTTTAATTACTAATATGCTAAACAACAGAAAACTCAGAGTTCCAGCCCAACAACAATTTTCTAACAAGTTAACTCTAGTGATTAGCTGACTTATTGTTATTGTTTTTATTTGTTGTATGTAAATTATAACATAACACTTTTATAGTTTTGATTCTTTTAATTTATTTTGATAAAAGATTTTGACAAATAATAAAACATCACCTTTTATATAGTTGCAATAACAATAATTTAATAAATCTGTTTACAAACACTAATACACAAAGTATACTAACAATGTAATTTGTGGTTTAAAAAATTAATTCCGCTTTATCATTGAAAAGCCTTTAAAGAAAATTATCCAGTGTTTTATTTTTAAAGCAATTACCAGAGAATAAAGCATGAAAACCATATACCGTAGCCGCTTGATTATATGAACAAGGAAAGTTCACAGAATTGGATTGTTCATGTTTTCGAATTAAATTGATTCTGCAACCATATTTAATAATTTTAGAATCCATAGAACCTGTAATGTTAAATTTTGTGTGTTCACTTAATTGGATTATTCATGTTAAAGAATATTCACTTTACCAAGCGGCTACTGTACTACTTAAATAAATGGAATAAGGAGCTCTTCAAAGGCTAAAGTGTGTTTATTTGTTTGATGCTTAAGATTGTTTTTCTGGAAGACGCATTCTAACATTAGACAATAAACAACCTTTGCATTTATGGTTTTCCAGTTATCTCTGCAAATAAACAAGGTAATAGCCTAGAGCAGTAATTCTCAACCAGTGTTCCACAGAACATTAGTGTTCGTGTTCCAACTTTCATTACATACTTGTTATTTTAAAACCAGTTTTACCCTCTTATTCTGTAACCTATGACAGCACTGTTACATACATACATTTGAAAATTTTTTAAAACTGTTGCTCGAATTCAGTAACAAAACGGAGTTTGTTGTGGTTATGCTTTGCATTCCCAGATGTTTTGTATTTACTAGAACATATTTTTATTCAGTATCTGACAACACTTGGCTTATCATGACAATCCACATAATAGATTTCCCAATGTTATTATACTACTCTACTTAAAAACATCATCATTGCTGTTACATTACAGAAACAGTAACATACAACTTACTGAATAGCATTTCCGAGCATCTGTTACAAATTCATATTATGTAACATATCATTACATTACATACTGTCATGAAACATAACATTACAGAATAAGGGGGTTAGTCAGGTTTTACTGGTGTTTCCATGGTCCCACAAGAAAAAACAAAAGTAAAGCAAAAACATGAAAGCGCCAGTGACTGTGAATATGGGTCCTAATGTTCAAATTCTGAACTTCAAAATCCACTCATCTTCAAAAAAAGAATAGCGTGCAACCAGAAATTATGCACGTACAGTGCCTGCAAATAAAAGCATTGCACCACATAGGTTCTAAATTTACCCTTTGTAAATCTGCCTTTCAGTTTAAGTAAAACTATTAAACAGTAAAGCCATAAATAACTTCAAATCTTATTAGAACCGATGTATCATCAGACAAGTATGCCCCACTTTTATTTACCGCCACTGTACATTGATCTTCATAACCACGGACATCAAATTTTATGTGATAAGGGGGATTTGATTCAGAAATAAGATCTCGATAGTGAAAAACGATACATGTGATGTATTTGTATGTTTTTTCTTTAAAGATGAGTGTATAATCAACAACCCTGTATAACATGCATCCCATTTAACAGAGATAAAAATTCAAAAAGCTAATTAATAAAACAAATTATTAGAAAAAACAAGAAATATAATATAATCTCTTAAACATGCTAATATTCTTTTATACATGTCATCATCTCGTATGGAAAAAATAGTCCTGAATTCAATTAGTATGTCTGTCAAATGTCATCGATCTATTATTTGAATTTTTGTTAAACTTCTTATTCTTATTCTGCAACAAAAAGAAACGGATAACAACTATACTTCATCTACATAAAATAAAAGCTTACTTTCGCTTTAAACTGTGCTTTTATATTTTGTTTTTTATTTGCAGAACCAGCATTTCCTTGAAACTGTTGAAAATTAACTGATGAATAATCAAAAGGTGTAAAAGTATCTTTCTGGTTTTGATTACTATTAGGCTGTATATTTTTGGCTTGCTGCTTTTGTGCTTTCTTCTTATACCACTCTCGTTTCCTTTGCTTATTATTTGATCTATTATTTCTGTTACCTCCAGATTGAGGATGCCAGTTGCTTGGCTGATTTGATTGCTCTAAATGACCATGAAAACTGGTATTCTGTGGAAACTCTTCCTTACCCTGTGATTGATTAAACTGCCTATTATCTCTTTGTTGCCTTTTATTATTCTTCCCTTTCTTGAACCATTTTGTTCTAGGAACAGGAGTATGCATTTCATTATGTGGAATATTATGATCAGGGTGAAGCTCTAGCATATCGTCTGTTTCAAGTTCATTTCTCTTTCGTTTTTTTGATCCACCCATAGATACAAGAGTTTCTGAAAATACAATATTTTCAGGTAACATCTCTTTAGGTTGCTCACTTTCAGTGCTAGTTTCAGGCTTTTTTTGTGGTATTTCTTTGGATAATTTTACAAAATGTGCATGAAGCTAAAATTGTGATAAACATACATCGTTTTAATAACATACAAGCATTTTTAAAACAACTTACAGCTGCTATTCGGTCTTCATTGCTTTTCTCATCATGCTTCTTTTCCATCGCAGTTTCTTTCCCATTTGCAGCTTTTTCTTCTTCCGCTTGAATAAATGGCTTTACAAGTTTATATCGTTCATATGGTGCCAAAAATGTTAACTTCTTCAATTTTAGAACAGCTTCAGTTTCAGTCTGGAAATTTATTTGCTAGAATGAACAAACACTGAAACATGAAAGAAACTAAAGTGGAGCCGCTGAAGGTGCAAACGAACCATGCTGGAAATGCTTGAGCAGGTGATTCTATTTGTTATTCTAAAAGTTTTCAAGGTTTGCTTTTAATTTTATTAAAACTTTCACTTTAGAATAATTTGTACCTAATTTATTCTTAAATTTTAATTTTCTGAGCTAAATCTATCAATAATATACAAGTGAGAACAGATAATGAAAACTACAAGCTTTGAAAGACAGCCGTGGCATTACATTGTGACTATATCTTGGCGGCTCCACTCCTTATTTACCTCATCATCCGTATTGTCTGGCGTATTAAAGACAGAATACATAGATCTTGTTTTTTCTAATTTGCTTTCAGTATTAGATTCCACAGCAACATTTTTGCTTTTATTTTCATTTGTTAATATATCACCCAACAATATAGGAAGATCATCTCTAAATTCGGGCATTTTTGATAAATCATGTTGGCAATTTAGTGGACTATCTATATTTATTTTAGTAAATTGTAATGTACTTCCTCTGCTTCTATTATCTTCTTTCAATATAGGCTGATAATTACAGACATTTCAAGATTTTTCTTTAAAAAAAAAAGAAAACAAATATGTACCTTTATAGATGACTGTTCTCTAGCCTGCAGAATTATTCTATGTAATTCTAATAGATTAGATCGTACTAATGGAGGTATAGGATTGCAACACGCTAGAATACCTTGCATTTCTCTAGGAAGTGCTTCAGATATTTGTAGTAACATATGGTTTGGTAATACATAACTAAAATAAAAAGTAAGATTTAACAATCATAATTCTTTGGATAATTAAAAATAGCTGGAAAATATGTGTAAAAAAGATCTATTCTTAACATTCTTGATGACCTGCAATCCCAATTGTAGGACATTAACAAGTGCAAGTGAAGTTTGCTTTTATTCTATTTTTCAGACTAGAGATGGTTCTAAATCAGTACACAATTATGTTTGTCACCCTGGCTTTTCTAGTTACAATCGAGGCTCTAAATAATATCACTGTGTAGTTGACAGTGTCATCATATCACATGATGTAGGTTATGTATGTAAATTGTCAATTATATCCAAAAGGTGTTTCAGAAAAAATTCCACTTTAAGAAAATTAATGTATAAAGATATTCTGATATGTTAATTTTCTTAAAATGCAATTTGTACTTAAACATCTTTTGAATATAATTGACAATTTACATACATAACCTACATCATCTGATGTGATGACATTGTCAACTTGACAGTGGCATTATATAGAACCTCGATCAAGAATAAATACGTTACACAAACAAGAAGTGACACTGGACATAAACCAATGATATTGTTTTAGTGCGCATGTCTACTGAGCTACAAAATGTTAAAATAAGTATTAATGATTCTAACCTCATTAATTCTACCGCATGCTTTTATTGGGTTGTGTTCCATTCTCTTTAGAAGTTAGACAGTACATTTTTGTGGTGTTTTGTGTTCATTACAGATGATATAGAGGAAATGAGTAAGCGAATTTCGCAATGTGCTGTTGTTAGTCTTTATAGATTTCCTAAAGAAGACATAAATAGGTAAATAAAGTTCACAATAATAAAGAATTCAGGCAGACTTTACAATTATAGTATTACAGATGCATTCAGTGGTTAAGCCAATGTGAAAGGCTGGATCTACTTAATAAGAACATTATTTTTATAAAAATTTAAGTGTGCGGCAAGCATTATGAGCATACGTTTTTAAACGTCCATATGCATGCATGCAAAACCAACACTTTACCTCCCTGAAATGTGTTTAAACGAAATTGTGGTTATAAAAACATATCAGTCTGCTTAATGCTACTTTATTTAGCATTTCTCAAGAGGTCAACAAAAAAAATAGCTGTTCTAAGACTTAGTTCCCAACTTTAAAGGTGTCAGTTCTTGATGAGGTTTTAAGGTATCTTATTTACAAATGAATAAGCGCAATTGAAATTTTTAATAAAATTGCTTTTAGTATGGATTCACAAAAATCTCCTTTACTGTTACCTGAAAACACTCAAACACCCCAGGCATGCAGTGCTAATATTACAAGAAAAAATAAACTTTGATGAATATTAAAACTAGAGAGGGAAAATAAACCCTTACTGTCGTCTAGGGCATCACCATTGAAAACAGAGGTAACAGCAGATGGATTCAAGGAGTTATGTGCAAAATTTCTCCCAGAAAATGCAGTTGCAATAGTAAAGGCACAAGTAGATTTGAAAAATAAATCACCCACAGGTAAAAGGTACACCGAAGATTAAGGTATGGAATGAAAGTAAATGAACAAAATTCATTTTAGAATAACACTGTTGAAACATATGAAATCTTGCTACACTTGCAAGGTATTTGTTTTGACAACTTAATTGTTAATAAAACACTTAGTTACGAATTTGTCGTCATTATGAAATCGTCTGAACAAGAAATGTTATGTAAACAGGTTTATAAAATGCTCGGATGGGTAGATAAGAAGCTAGTGGTGAAGTATTTTTTAAAGGAAAACATTGGATGGTCGACAATTTACTGTATAGTTAAATGGTTCGAGAATATTAAGCTGTGGAATAGTAGAAAGAAAACGGAACATCCACCAAAATTAGGACCGCAAGAGGTAAAAAAGTTACAATCTCTTGTAAAAGAGAAAACTGATGCAAGTACCTAAAGATTATCAAGAAAATTGAATGTTTCACAAACCACTATTGTTCGGAATTTGGAAAAAATGAACTTAAATACTGCAAACGAGTAGATGTGCCAAATTATTCAGCAAAACAAGTTGCTGGTATCCCTCGACAGTACCGATTACTTCGTCAAAATGTTAGTGATGGGCAATGAAAAGTACTTTACTTTTTCTTGTTCTTCGTTAAATGAAAACTGTGACTTTTATACGGATAATGTTAAAGACATGCCAGAAGACATTAAATACACCCAGAAAACAAAGTTCTAACCAAAAGTTTTAGTGTGGGCTGCGGTATCTGAGGTGATATCAAACCTCTTCATTGAATCATCAAAAAACGGATACGTATATCAAAAAAACAACACTCAAGAAACCAAATCCTATTCTGGCCTGATCTGGCATCCTACCATTGTACACAATAAACGTTTGAGTGGTTGGAGAAGCAAAATATCGATTTCGTACCAAAAAAGGCGAACCCACCTAATGTCCCAGCAGCTTGTCCCATTGAACATTTCTGGGCACTTTTTGGC
The DNA here is from genome assembly GCA_011009095.1 of Ignelater luminosus. Classification (NCBI taxonomy): domain Eukaryota; kingdom Metazoa; phylum Arthropoda; class Insecta; order Coleoptera; family Elateridae; genus Ignelater; species Ignelater luminosus. Next base: position 104,987 of record VTPC01000996.1, read on the forward strand.
TAAAGAAGTATACAAGGACAAGTGGACAGCTAAAACTAAGGATCAGATTGTGAATAGGATTAATTACTGATCCAAGAAAGTTAACATTCTGACAGTCCAGAAGATGTTGCGAAGTGTAAAACAAAAATTAAGAATTATTGAGGAAAAAGGTGCCGATACTCCATATTAATTTCGTTTTTTTTTGTATATTTAATGTAAAAATTATAAATGAATAAAAAGTTTTGTTCATGAAAACTTAATTGTTAGTTTGTCTATTTACTTTTGTTCCATACCTTGTAAACAATTTGCACTGAAGCTGCATTTTACAAGTCCCAAGGCTTATAAATTTCTTAAAAAAACGACTAATTAGGTATTAGAAGTCTTTAAAGAAGAACCCAAAACATGGATTTTAAACCAGGTTTTAATGATTTTGTATTATTTGCTGCTTTGAAACTAAAATTAAGTAGTATGAGTGAGAAAGAAAAATGTTGCACAATTTGTATTAATGAAATGTCTCTCAAATCTGCACTATTTTATGCCAGCAGGGACAGAATTATTAGGTTCCATAATGAAGATGATGGAAATAAATTTTTACCTCCACAATCTGTCATGGTTATTATGATTATAGGCATATACAAAAACTTTAAACAACCTCTTTATTAATTTTCTTACAACCATGTGCAAAGGTGAAACATTAAAATCCATTACTTTCAATTGCATAGAAAAGTTACAAATAGAATCTGGTGCTAATGTAAGAGCCGTTGTAAGTGACCAAGGAACTAACTTCAGAGAGTTGGTGAAAAGTCTAGGGATATCTGCTGAGAAACCCTATTTCATTGTAAATGAAAAGAAAATTTACTATTTCTACGATGTATCTCAAGTCGGTAGGAAATAATTGATTGCAATATGACATAACTTTAAAGATAATGAAATGGCCTCATGGAAACACATCAAAGCCTTCTACAGGTCATATGAGTGTAAATCACTATGACTGGCTCCTAAATTAATACTATGCATATAAATCCAAATATGCCGTGCAAGTTTTTAGTAAGTCAGTCGCAGTTGGTCTGTCAACATAAGTGAGCTACCTGCAGAAGCTGCAGGAACAGCTGAATTTCTGGAAAGACTCAATAAATTATTTGATTTATTTAATTTCTCCAAATATAGAAATGCCAAACAATACAATTTGGCATTTATGGGAGCCAATTATTAACGAACATTCTTACAAGAAACGACAGATTTAATACAATTTATTAAGGTATTTCACAACAACAAAAAAATTATGAATAGAATTGCTTGCTTTAAGGGTTGGCTTGTAACAATTAACTCTTTGAGATCTCTGTAGGTAGATCCAAAAAATGAAAAACATTCTTTCTTATTTACGAGGTAACTGAACCAGGACGGTTTGGAGAATTGCTTTGACACGATTAGGAGCCAAGGAGTAACAGCACCAATCCAACACTGCAAAAATTTGCAGGTACTTTTAAAAGGAGTTTTGCATTAAATTATTTACAACATAGTGAAAGTGCAAACTGCATTGAAAATTTCGATGAAATATTAAGTATACTAAATCAAAATGCTTTGCTGTCATTTATTTCAGGGCAAGAAGCACCAGCAGCAAATACTACAATAACTGATGAACTTACTTTTCATTTTAACAATTTTAGAAATGTGGATCTTCTTACTGAAAAAGCTCTTTCATATGTTTGTGGCTACTTATACAGTGTGTCCACATTTCGATGCTCAGTCAGTTTTTTCTAGTCCTTTCTATAACTGCGCTGTAACTCCAAGTTGAATTTTTAAATGGATCATTCAAGAAATTCAACTTTAAGTTACTACACAGTTATGGAAAGAACTAGAAAACGACTGGCGGCATTGAATTCTATGTTAAATAGTGTCTCAACAATGCTAAAATTATTTTCTAGTAGCTTCGAAAATAAAGGAGTTACAGCAAATTGAAGAAATCGGCCATTTTTCACTTTTTCTCCCTAGAGAAAAAACAAAAGATGGCAGCTTATTTCTGGCAACGGTAATGAAATAAGCATGAAAAAAGAGGCCACAAGTGCCTCAGCCATTTTCACTTATCTGCGCTAGTAAGAAAGTTACCCATTTAATCCCATCGAAATTGGACCACATTGTACTGTTAAATTGTAAAAAAATAACACATTAGAACAGCAAAACCATTGGTTTAATAAGAAAGCTTACAATAATTGCTCAAAATCTCCTCCGTCATGTTCTAAACAATAGGCTAAACGATTATAAAATGCTTGCACGGAATTTATTAAAGTAGAATCTAATTCGTTACAGGCATTGAGAATACGAATTCTTAAAGCGTCTGCATTCTGTATTGGAACATTGTTATAAATTTTAGATTTAAGATACTCTCAAAGAAAGAAATGTTTCATAAAGAAAACATGCGACTGGTGCTATGAAATGCGGTGTTCAGGTTCAGTATTTGTGGCAGGAAGTATTTGTGGAGGAGTACCTGTTGCAAAAAGAAAGGAAAAGGATAAGAATTAAAATGGATAAAGAAGTATTAGGTACAAACGATAGTTTTAGGAATTTACTGAGCCATTCAAAGAAAACGATGCTTCATTTGTGAAAACTATTTTTTGTAAAATGTTTTCACTTTCAATAACAAATTAAAGTTTCACAAAAATCTGTTCATTTAATGTAAAGCTGTTGGTGATTGGAAAATTTGTAAGATTTGTATTTGTACTTTTCAATGTCTTAAAAGCAGAAGTTTAGGTCTCTCAGGATAGTTAACAGCAAACAAATTACGGACTTGTCTCTGTTATTGTTTTTATCCCAATTTAAAATTACTTATTTTCTCTTCTTTATAATACATTATTTCAAAATTAAGACACAAACTTCAAGCGCTTAAATGAAACTTTTACATTTGTTATTTGACATTAACAAATGAAAAATTCATTTGTGTTCATTTGTTTTGTCAAAGGTTGCTTGCATACTCTGCAATAAATAATGTTTTTTTTTTTTAAATTGAACATAGGGATTTGCATATTCAGAAATAAAAAACATCACTGTATATCATTTTAACTCTTTGCACTTTTATAGTCTTATAATCAGGATTCCAGGTGACAGCCAGTAGAGAAAATAAATACTGCATATAGAATGAATATTAAAGGTTCAAAATGCACATTTTAACTATTTTAACTACTTAATTAGAAAATGAATAATAAATACTTATTTCATAATTGGATATTATTACAGTTGAATGTTGATAACTAAAACTTGAATTATACACAAAATGCACCTCTTCGAAATTATCACACAGATATAAGACATGCTTAATAAAAATTAAAGTACTTGTTAATAAGAATTAAAAAATTAAAATAGATATAGGGTGTTCCATTAAAAAAAAATAGAAATACAGACACTTGAAATTGTCTGAGTTTGTGTATTAATTATGGACATCCTGTATATTAATATGTAGCTCTGATGATATTATAAGGTAAAACTATGTCTGTTCTAAGCTCTTTTAAAATTGAATTCGAATTTATTTTAGAATAATTGAAATATTACCAGTTTCCTTAAACAATGTAAATCTCAAACTTTTCAGAAAATAATAAAAAACTCGTAAATTAATAAAGTTAGAGATACATTACCTTATATCTTTTTTGTTCAAAATTTAATAATAAATTCAAAAATGCAATAATATATAGGGTGTTCTATTTAAAACAGCAAAGTTGATTTTCTTACTGATGTTACGGAACATCCTGTGTAACTGTAAATATTTTAGGTTGTAGATTGAACGCAATGCTACAACTTTGGTGCAAGACATTTTTTTCTGTTTATCACGGTTTATTGGCTATCGAAGAACGCACTACCGATGAAACGCCCTGTATATTCCTTCAAAATATTGAAATTATTTACTCTTATTCTACTTCTTGCTGTGTTTTAAAAAGTCCTATAAAACAATAAAATGAGTAATTCTGTCATTTTTAAAGGATATATCAAAAGATAGAGGCGCATTTTGTATATAATCCGAGCTTTTTTGATAACTTCAACTTGAAGGTAAAGGAAGAACATATTAAGTAATTACAGTTTCAACTAATCAAGGTATTTTTTCATGAACATCCACAAAAGATATATTGGTCATTTGCAATGACTTTGAGTAATCTAAGCCTTCAAGTTATTGAAGTCGGAGACATCAAGGTTCAACTGTATTAATGAAACATTTACCCAGTGCTTTCGTCTTCAGTTCTGGCAATATTATTTCTCCAACTGTACAGTTCTTTTAAAGCATACATTTGCCTGTTGTCGAACATTCTTTTACACTTACGATAAAAATCTAAATGGCTGTCTTCTCTTAATATAGGTTTTATATACCGCTAGAAAAATAATACATTTATAGAAATTACAATAATTTTAAAAACCTTTTCTAAAACTTACCTTTTGACATATTTGAGTACTTTGCTGTATAACTGACTTCAAGATATTATCGCTTCCATTGCCTTTTTTAAGTAATTCATTCTTTAACATTTGGTAAATATATATTAAGTAATGAGTATCCACCCTTGCGTAAGTCTTAAGTTCATGTGGTAAAGGCCTAGAAAGAAAAATTCGTTCGCTTTGAGAAGCAAGCACGATACACACACACTGGTATGCCGAATAGGTAGTTGAGATTCATCTAGTGGCGTGCATGACATGTGAAGCAACACATGTTTCCCTTTCCATATTTTTCTGTTAATGGCTTGTTGAAAAGATTTCTGTTAGATTGTTTAATTTTATTATTCTGTAAAGTTCTTTTTGAATGAAGCAACAAAAATGTCAGGTTGTTATATAGCTAGTTGCACAAACTGAATTCGAAATACAAAAGGAACAGATATAAAGTACTTCAGATTTCCAAACAACGAAGATTTAACAAATCAATGGATTGACATGTCGTCAAGAAGATAACATAAATTTAAATAATGGTAAGTACAAAATTCCAAATTCTACATATCAAATATACCAATAATAGTTTTGAAATTATTTTATTTATTAACTATTTTATTTAAGTGTAGAATTTAACAATATACAAATTTCTATTTTCTGTAGCATATATCTGTTCCCTCCATTTTGAAGTCAGCTGTTTTGAAATACCTACTACAATACACCTGCAAATACAGCCATAATTTAAAACCTAATGCTGTGCCTACAATAAATTTTCTTAGTATTCCTAATAAAACATCTCAGAGACGAAATCATAAGAAATGGTCATTGCAATTAGCTAATGAAGACGACGGATTGAAATGGAAGAAATATTAAATGCGTCAATTTCTGATGAATCAACAAGTATAAATAATAAAAACTTTTCTGAAAAACCCATGTTGAGCTTAACTAGCAATGACAATGTAGGGCTGCATATTCAACATTAATTTTCAGAAATGACATCTGAGTATGGACAACTTAAAAAACGATTATGATAGAAACAGTAAAATTTGTTAATAAATTATTTAAAAAAATGTTTGAATGTTAACTTGACAGATATAGTTACCTACTAATCAAAGTGAATTAATTTCAGAGCAAGTGAAAAAGAAGTAAGTAAACTAAAGGAAAGAATAGAAATGTTAGAAAAGCAGAATAATTAACTTAGGAAGAAGGTGGAAAAAGTAAAAGAGTCAATAATTCAAGAATATGATAATGCATTAGCAATTGTTTTTACACCAGGGCAAATCAGGAAGTTAAAGAATTTGGATAAGGGAAAAAATCTGTTGGTTATCAGACGATATTGCCTCTTCTATTTCTTTACGCAGTGTCAGTCCAAGAGTGTAGAGATTCTTAAAAGCTAATAATTATCTTAAAATTTTCTCCTTTAAAGTCTGACCTTAACCAGAGATTAAAAAATTAAAAATTGCTATTTTATAAATATAAATATACTAAATAAGTGAACACCGCGCATACAAAATGATAAAAATAAAAGTTTGGTGCCAGTTAAAGTGTTGCTCCAATGCGTTTAAGCGGCTATGGACTTCAGCGGGGGCTGGTGGGTAAGCGAGGGTGTTCGGAGTTAGCCAAATTGCAAGTGGCTCATGGTCATGTGTTCTGCAAGTGGCTCGGTTGGTGTTTACTTTTCAGTTTCCATCACAAAACACAACCTGTTCCCATCAACACTGGCAACCTATTAAATATCTGAATTCATTTTTCAAAAATTGATTCGCATGTAGTTTTGTTGCTAATATATGCTATTCGATAATCTGTAGCCATTCTAGTTCCGTACTGATGCATTTCATTATTTTGTATAAAAGCGTCATTGAAATATGTTGGTGCTGCTTTCTTAATAACTTTATAAATAAAAATTAGAAAATTTTGAATAATTCTTCGTCATACTAGTATGAAATTCAAAGCTTTATTTAAGTGTTCAATTGGTGTATATCTATTAGACCTTGTAACGTAACATATTCCATGATTTGTAGCCTTTGCAGCCTCTGTAGCTGAGTCTCGCCCACGATAAAGAAGACAGAGCTACAATAATCGAAAAACAGTTATTATTTACGCTACACCCGTTTTGAAACTTGAGATGAACTGTGGATGCAAAGTGCAATATGAATGCAATACATGAGCTTTTAAAAAAATCATTTTCTACCTATTCTTTGGAAGAAAAGAACTCGGAAAACCTCTGCCGGATTTATTAGATATTTTGAAAACACAGGGTGTCTCCACTTCGAAATCCAGTTCTCAAGGACGAATCAGAAAATTTAATAAATAGGAATGTTTATTCCAAAAAAAGATTTGCAATGTTATACTTAAAAACCACTCCCCCTCACATTGAAACGCAAAGCAATGTAAGACTAAATATTATGATTTTAGGGATTAATAGTATAATTAATTCTCACAAAAAAAAACTATAAATGATACTTTATCAAGCAGTGTACAATGAATATGAAATATTTTCAATTTCTAGGATGTACTGAGATGTCCAGTAAAGTATATTTTATAATTAGGTGTTGTCAGTCATCAATTGCTGACATCTTTAAGTTTCAAAGTATCGATATAAACCTATAAATCTAACAATTTTTTCTGAGGAACTTAAAAATGTGTTCTATTTTGCTTCGCACATGCCATCATTTCATGCAAGAAGGATAGCAACAGTATGCGCATTGGTTTACCAGTATGCGTGTATTGTGGAAGCAAGCAGCTGTCAAGTTGACAGTTGATTGGTACTACATGCACCAATCCTTACTAGGAAATTTCATTTTTTATTGTTGAGATGAATGAATAACTTAACTGTCATGTTATTTAAAATTATAAGTAGTTTTATAAGTTTCACTATTTCTTAAAGTCATTATTTATACAAATGTTTCCTCTTAAAATCTTAAAAACACAACTTTCTGAAATTTAATTGTCAAATGCTACATAGCCTAAAACATTTATGTAGTAACTTTTTGTAAGTAAATTCTAGGTACCCTCAGAAAAAAGTTACATTAAAGGGGTACAGTCAAGAAATATACAGAAAACTTGACATTGACAGCTGCTTACAATAATAAATTGGGTTTACATATTATTTTTTCACACTTACTGTGTGAAACTCCATGTTAACAAATTACTACAATAAAATACACGAATATAACCTTACTTTAATAGCCTAACGTTTTTCAATATTATATTACATATCATTTTCAAAGATACAAATAAATAAGTCGTCATAGTAACCAGCTAACTAGATCTAAGGTTCAACCAGAAATTATGAATTTCAGTCTTCATCTAACACTTGCAGTAGCAGTGATTTTATTAGGTCAAACTGCTGATTCATCAAAGCTGTTTTGGAAACGTTTTGAAATTTACAAAAACAAACCCGCAGTACCTTAAATAAATGAGCAAATCGACCTAATAAAATCACCATTACTGCAAGACTGAAATTTATAATCTCTGGTTGAACCTTAGATCAAATTAACTGGTCACTATGACTACATATTTATTTGAAAATGATATGATATTAAAACGCGTCAGGAAAATAAAGTGAGGTTATATTAGTGTAATAACATGTTTTATTGTTGTAATTTGTAGAGTTTACATACCTTATTCTCCAATCAGCTAACTGGAAATGTTTATTAGGCACTACATTACAAAATCTGTTTAATAAATACGCAAGAGATAACCCTGAATATTCCAGCTGTTTTGCTGCTTGATGTGTATCAAACATATTTACAACATACAATGAAAGATCACGCTGAAGCCATTCTATATCCATGTCAGCTCCATGAAAAATCTAAAATAACAACAATTACTAGAATGTTAATCAACAATGATAGCAATTAACTTATACCTTTACAATGGAAGGTTTTGTAAAAACCTCATTCAATAAACATAACTTATCACGTAAAGCAAGTGTATCTATAAGATAATCAGCATCCTTAGTTGAAATTTGCATCAAACAAGTAATGCCCATAAATGTTCTGTACGAATGATGTTCTAAATCCACAGCAAATTCAGAATGTTTTCTTAATTCTTCAAGTAACTCATCTAATTGTTCAGAGGTGATTATTTCATGTAATGGTGTTTCCTCTAATGATTTTGGAAAAACTGGATTTGTTTTCTGCAATTGCTCAGGTGGAGAGGTAAAACGTTCCAATTCAAATTCATATGGATGTGAATAACTAACAAAAAGAAAATAAAGTCATTTATGTTTTTACTATCACTTAAATACTTACGCTTCTCCTTGTTCCGTCTCTTCAAGAAATATTGCTAAAGGTTTTACAGAATTCGGTTTATCTTTTATACGTGGAACCCAAGGTGTATTACGATTATCTATTTTATCTTTAAAGAATGATTGTGGTCTTACAATGTTTTTAGCTGTTAATAATCTTACAGATTTTAAAGAATTGTTTTTTTCAGTGACCTAGAGACAAGATAAAAAATGTACTGAATCCATCCCTGGCAAATGTCACTCAAACTTTAGTTTTAAAATGACATTTTGTAATAAAATTCAAAATTATTGTGTACAATGAAAACATTACATACCACACTGTCGATAGACGAAGAAACAGAAAATTTTGCCCTGCTCAGCTGATTCCAGGATCCATTCACAGGTAGCTGTGCACTCACTGCTTGCATCTCAATTGCTTCCGGTACATTCTTTTTTATACCATTCATCTCATCTATACCACCTGCTACCTTTTCTAATATATCATCGTTAGCTTCTATTACAATTTCCATCTTTTCTTCTATATCTTTATTACGTATATTTGTCGACACATTCTGCATATGTAGAATATTATTCATCAGTCGTAAAATCCTGTCACCTTCATTATTCATTATTTTATTAAAGGAGTCATGTACTTTATAGAAATCCCAATTCCTATCCGTGGGTAGCGCATTTGAAGCTTTAGTTGCTTCCACCAGAGTTTTAAAACCATTCTAAGGAATTGCAATATAAAGTAATGAATTCAATAATATGTTCTAGATGTACATACCTTGGTGAAATCATCTATAGTTGAATATCCTGGGATTACTTCGTTCTTTTGTTGATCATCCATATTTTAAAAAGCTTTAATTATATCTATAAAATGTTCAATATTATATTAAAATCCAATGTATTATTATACCATGCTTGAACACAACCTCACATAACCTAAAATTAAAAAAAGTGGTCGATGTCGCATCTGTGCATCCGATCCATTGACGGAAACGGCTTGCGAGTTTACCGAGTTTACGCGAATTTGACTATTGACTTAAAATACGCAATGGAGGGTCTACGGCAAATAATATCATCAAAAATAACTTTTTAAGATTAATCTAGCGTACTTTAAATTGAGAACTATGAATTTCTATAATGAAGAATTGTATCAGATAATCCGTAAATTGAAGACTGTTTTTCTTTTTCTAAGAAACCATTGTAGGAGTTTTATAATTTTTATGCTCTATGGTTTACCTTGCCCACCTGTTGAAAAGCTATTAGAAGAAAGTATAGATTTACTATTTTCGCTTGAACGATGTTAAATAGGTATTGTAAATATCAAAACTTAGATTACAATGTCCTGTATTTATTTTGTAATTATTAAAAGTGTTTAAAACAGTAAAACACTATAAAATTTTTATAACTTTTAAATTTTGTAAAGTACCTCTCAAAACATGGTTAGTTTTAAGGGAAAATTATGAAATTAAGTAAGTTAATGCATTTAATGTACTGTAAATCGTGCAGATTCTCTTTTAAAATATTGCAGATTATCAAAATAATCAAGGCTGTTCTGTTCAACACATTGTATCAAATTACCTAATATGTGTTACATTTATGTGTTATTTATTATGTACACAATTAAACTCGGGTGATATTTTCAGATTACTATATCCAATAATGTCACCTGAATACACTGAAATGATCGCTGCAATTGCTATAGGAGTATTATCAGCTATATTCATAAGTGCCTTTTTAGTCCTTATTGTAATATGTCGAAGGCAAAAGCTTTATTACAAAGCAACGATGTGTGACAATGAAGAACAACTTACAAGGTAAAGACAACATTCTTCATATATGATTCTTGTCTTATCAATTTCAAAATCATCTAGGACAGTAGCTAACTACACATACTATACATTTCTAGAATAATTATAATGTTTTTTCATGGGAGACACATGGATTTTAGAAATAAAGCAGTTGGTTAGTGTCCTAGATTATTTTAAAACTGGCGGTATTACATGAACATAAATTGCTTTTGAATACTAAGTATTTTTCTACTTCATTTTTCCAAATTTATTTTTCTTTAAGTTAAATGATCACTGTATACCTAATTAAAAATATACTTGATCCTTAAACAATAATAAACACACGTTACTTGATGATTAAGTAATCTACTAATAAACAAATTCAGAAATATATTAGTATAGTTGTAACAACAGTGTTTATTAGTCATTGCGATTACATGCCAAACATATTAAAAAGAAATCTGTGTTCAACAAACATGCAACAATATTAATAGTTTCGTGAGTTAATTACTGTAGACAAACATTAAGGTATTAATGAAATGTTAAAATTAATTAAGTTACTTTAAAATTAATTAGTAATTTTAAACATTTCATTATTGTTAAGTTACTTTAAAATTAATTAGTAATTTTAAACATTTCATTAATACTTTAATGTTTGTTTATGTTATGTTTATGATGCAAACCAATGATAACCAACTTTTCCAAAAGGAAGATCTACTTACCAATTTCTGTAACTTTTGGCGATCTACCAAACTAAACTGAACATTCAACACAGTTATAAATCAGAAATTGCTGCTTCAGTATTTTACGGTATCCTTATTGCACCACAAAAATAAATCTTTGGCTTTCTAATTTAAAATCTACAAAAATTATTTTTAACTAACATTTTTTTGTTAAGTGAAAATAACCTCACAATCAACTTAAAACAACACTACTGCTATAAACTACGTAATCAAATAAGTAAATAGTAAAATACAATTTATTCTTTCTATATTCTTATCTATTATACAAACTTGAATGTAGTAGACCAGAAGTAATGTTAATTGAACCTGAGAAACATGAATTAGAACTTGGGGAAGTTGCTCTTCATCCAAATCTAGAACAGATTCTTGCTGATGAACAATGGATTGATGATGCAACTGGACTTGTACCACACTGTCTTGCTGTGCTGAAGATTTGTCGCTTCCTAACTGAACGTCTTACAGCTTTAGCTATTGGCCCTATGCGCACAAGTGATGATGGATTAGCACAAATTGTTGAGGTAATCTTTGTTGATTGTATTTATTTGAAGAGTTAAAGCTAACAAAAGTAATTTTTTCAGAGCGCTCGTAAGATATCCGGTCGTGTTGATGATATGGTTCGAAGTATGTATCCACCGTTAGATCCCCGTTTATTAGAAGCAAGAGCAGCAGCTTTAACATTAGCTGTAACACATTTGGCTCTCATTGCTCGATATGAATATGGTGAAAAAGGAAAGTTTTTGAGTTGGATTGATAAGTCATTAGCAGAAATGGATGGACATATGATGGTTGGTTTGAAAAGAAAAAGTTTTTCGAGCATTCATGATCTGTTTTTGTTTAGGTGTTAAGAGAAGCTGCTTTAACTCAAGAATCTTCGAATAAAATGCAAAATATGACTGCAACAATCAATGTATTAAGTTAGAAATGCTAGTTTATGCTAATATTTACCATGTGATTAAAACAACCTATCAGATTTGACTATACTTACATTATAGAATACGAAACGTATAGTCAAGTTTATTTTCAATTACCCATTCTAATCTAGGTAGGAATTGTAAGATAATTAAAAGTAATGAGCATTAATTATTACTTGTATAGTATTTTCGAATAACTAAATTTAGGTTATGATCTGTGTATTCTTAACTTCTGACAATAAAGTTATTTTCTGTTGTTTCTTTTTGTTATTTAGAAGGAAACATAGAATGTGCAGAATGCACATCTACACAATTGGTATATCCCTCTTAAACTTTGGAATTACTCAATGTCTCAAATAGCTCTAAAAAAAAACACAGATAATCAGTGTTGGAGAAGATCCTTCTCCTCGGTGTCTAGTTTCAGATCCAGATACCTTTTCAAATCTCCCACTGCACAAGAATACTTTCAACAAATATTACTTAAACCTACTATTGCAACCAAGTTACGATCTGTTTACACCACTGAAAAAAAAACATGTTTTTCATTGGGATATCATCTAAGATTGCTAATGGTAGGACTGCTAGTTTTAAATGTCTTTGTATATAACTACAAACTTCAATTGCCTAACAAAGTTTCCTAGGACTACTTACCTGAAAATAATCTTTGCTTTCCTGGGTTTACTATTTTCTTTCATTTATCAAAACAAACTAAGACATATTTCACTTAAATAAACAATGTAATTATATGTTATGAAAATATGAAAAAAAGAATAAATGGATAATTTCAGTCATAAATTAAACCTTTTAACGAATTAATTATTTATTATTAGGACATTGCAAATTAAATTCAAGTAAAACATTTTAGGATGGTTTGTTTATTCCTTTTACTGATTTTGTAGTACAGTGAAAAGAGATTTCTTTTGCAATCTTTGTTATGTTAATAATCTTCTTTTTCTAGCAAAAGTCTCTTAATCGACAAAATTACGTTTTCTAGAAAAATAGAGTATTTGTGAAAATATGTGACGTAAAATATAATATTTTTTGTGCGAAAACATTGTAACTGCATCTAATGAATAACTTTTCAGAGAAAAATGACATTGTAAACTAATAAAGATTGCAAAGACAATCCGTTTTCACTATGTTACAAAATCAGCATAACGAATAAATTTTTAGAGGTAACTTTGTATAAAGCATGCTGTAATCTCCTTTGTCAAAAGAATCAGAAAAATAAGAATGTGTGAAGTGGGTTGTCTGTTTTAAGTCTTATAAAATTAAAACAAAACGTGATGAACAAAATCTGAGACGGTAACCATACAGGGAATTCAAATACACATTTATAGGTTGAAGATGGTATGTTTAAACACATAAATAACTAAATAAAACTGCATAATAAATTTTTGACAATTAATTTAACTAAGCAAAATGACTTCCATTTATCTAAATTTGAAAGGGTAGCTATTTTGCAGAATATTACTCAAAATAATTTTAGTTGCAGATCTGTTCTTCAAAGCAAGTAGTACACGTTGAAAAATGTTTTGAAAATTGGTAATTCTGGACTATTTTCTTCACAAGGAGTGTAAAGCCTTAAGATGAATTCATGAGGGTATTGCAATATCTTTGAATGAATTCTTTTACCTATTGCTGTATTTTGTGAGAAAAGTTGGGAGACTATCCCTAACATCTGGTTAAACAGATTCAAATTCTAAATTTGTTAAATCACCTTTAAAAGACGTTGAAACTTTCTGTATGTGACAATTATAAAAACATGCTGCACTAACATAATAGAAGCAATTTGAGGGACCGCATGACTCCTAATTAACTATCTGAAAATGCAGAAATGCATGTATTTTGTTCATCGTTGTTTTTTGCTTATAAACCTAGAACATTTAGGAATGCACTATGAAATGGTTGCTGGTTTTTTAAATACAGTAAGGAATATTTTCATATTTTTTTTATTATCGCTGTTTGGAAGAAAAGCTCGGACACGTCAATTTTATTTTTTTCCTCTCGATTTTATGGACATTAATTTTAATTTTTTAGTTTACTACTCTGAGACCTATGATGTCTTCAACTTTTTTTTTTAATAAAACCCTCTTATTTTTTAAGAAATAAAAGTTCAGTAATACCCCACATGTGGTATTTAAAATTAGTAGTTTTAGAGATATGAAAGATTTGACGAAAATAATTAAACTTGAAATTTTAATGTTTTAATGTCTGGTATCAACAGGATGGTGCACCACCACATTATTCACTTCATATTAGAGAATACCAGAGCTGTCATGAATCAAAAAATCTATTTAAATCAAAGATCATTACCTTTCCCCAAAATGATTTAAATCAAAAATGCTTTTGCCCATATAAAAGTATTTCAATCATAAATCTTTTAAGGATTTAAATATTTTAAATTATTTTGTAAAATATTTAAATACCTTTAAATGATTTAAATCATATGCGGACGATTTAAATCATTTTAGAATAATTTAAATTACTTAAAAGGATTTACAGTCAACTATTTCGACAATTTTAAAATCAGTAAAATCAAAGTCGGAGATTTACCTAGCTACAACAAATACTACATAATATTAGTACTTGCACAGTATCAGCATAACTAATTATATAAATAACTATATTAAAAGAATAAAACTTCAGAGTTGCTATCTACACTCTTATATTAAAATCACAAAATGAAAGTAATAAACACAAAAATGGTAAAGTAATAGAAACATATTGTTATGTAATAAAAGCTTATTTAAAAGAAAAAAAAACATTTAACAAATTACAATAAATTATACTTTTAGATATAATTTGCTTTTAATGGAACAAGGTTTTCAAAATTTCTGTCAGTTAGTGCATGTCTTCGAAGTGAGTTTACAAACAGTACATAGGAAAGCATCCTTTCCACGGAGGAAAACGGAGAACGGTAATATGCAATTATATTTTAAAAACATTTTTTTTATGAAGGTATATTTTTGAATAATTTGTATGTCATTGGATGAATCCTGTAGATATCGTAGCAACTGTAGTTGAAACTTGTTAAGTGCATGCAACATTTTGAGGTTCGTCATTATGGCATCCGTCTGTTACAGACATTACTGTGACCAATTCAAAAAATCGACTTCACTTTCATCACTATTTTTTGGTTTGAAGTATTATTGTTTTCAGTATTTATAAACCCCTTTGCAGCGTTTATAACAATCTTTTTTACTTCACTTTTTTAAAGCTTTAAACTTGTATTTTTGAATGAATGAAGCTTAAATTTGCATACTAATGTTGCCACTATTATAGCAAACTTTGTGTGATTTAAATCTCTTTCAAGTATTTAAATACTTATAAAAGATTTAAATTGTTATAAATGATTTAAATATTTTTTAAAAGATTTAAATCGCAGGCTTTTATAAGAAAATCAAAGATAATTTTAAAAATGGTTTAAATCATAAATCAAGAATCACTTGTTACAATGAGATCTAAAATCAAAAGATTTAAATAACAAAAAATATTTAAATCATAAAAGATTTAAATCTCTCATTAGGTGACAGCTCTGGAGAATACCTAGATGAAGTCTTTGCTAATACTCACCTCGCTTGATTTTTTTTTGGGGTATTTAAAATCAAAACCTCGAGGTTTTGAGTAATACACACATTTATTTTTGAATGGGTAAGCTTGCGTGTTTTTTATGGTTCCAAGTATTAATGTCCATTGTGTGACAGATCGGAAACTGAGTATTAAAAAGGAAATTTTCAAAAAGTTACATATAATTACTTCAATTGATCTAGTAAGTATTTTGGATCTAAAGGCTTAAGATGCATTCAATAAATATCTAGATTACATCAAAAGATATTCTTCAAAACAGTACCTAGATCCAGATACAAGGTCTTCCAATCGTATCTAGATCCAGGACTCAACATTGCAGATAATCCATCCTTTGGTGTTGTGTGTGGTTCTCTTAAGGAAAGATATCTTGTAGCAAGAGCTCTGCAAAAGTGTTTTAAAATCCTTGTTTTGAAGACAAATTAAATCTTAGCAAATATGAACAAAAAGTTATGCGGTACCCTGATATCAAACAAGAAACACTGATTTACAAGTATTATTTGTATTTCACAGTTTAAAACATGCAGAATTCTAATGCAAAAGCTTATCAACAAGTCTTTGAAGAATCTTTTATATATATGAAAGTGCCCATACATGGTAAGACTGTTTTAATTTGTATTTGTGTTAAATTTATATTATTTTAAAATGACTAGCAGGGACAAAGATGTAATTTGTCAGAGATGCAGATGCAAAGTAGACAGAAATTGTGACGTGCAATACCACAAGACATGAACTTTCTTAAAAAGAACAAATAAAGTGCTGCAACAAATGCAACTTCACTAGAGTGGAAGATTTATCTTTTTGTGGTGACGGCAAAAAATAAATATTAGCTAAGATATAACAAACAGTCTGTATCTAATATGTTGAATTCAGTATGGTTGTCTAAATTGAATGAATATCAATAAAACAAAATTTCCAATAGTTACTCAATAATTTATTTCATATTTGGAGGCACTAGAACTGCATGTTGTTTTTTAAGTCACACGGAATAACTACAATTAATTTATCCACTTTAATAACACAAACAGTTACTATTACGTTTATGTAATTGCAGCTACTTTAGTAAATTTATTACATACAAATTGCATTTGTCATTTAATATAGTAAATACTATCAAATTTTCTAGGATTATAAAATGTTTCAATAAATTAAAAGGCATTATACATAATATAGTTTCAATCTATACAAAAAAACAAAGATGTTAAGAAACAAAAAAAGTGATTGCCATACTACTTTTCATTTGGCAAGTTAATTAGTGTTACAATGATTGTATGCTTATGTTTAACATTTTTTTCAATAAAATACTTGAATGGTAAACAAAAGTTTAAAAGAAAGCAACCTCATGACAAAGCTTTTAATTAATAAAGAATATCTTGCTTAGAAACAAATATATAAACTTAAGTAATAAAATAATTTACATTCAGAGATGTAAATGCACTTGAAAAATTGCTTTTAGATAAGTCATTGTGTAATTCAAATGTGATATGAAAATTGTAAAGAGAATTCCAAGTGCATCCCTCCTGTTCACCGATTATTAAACATAATTTTCCTAAATACCAAATTTATCAAAACTAGGGTCACTTGTATTATTTCTTTTGGTTTTGAGCAGCTTTTGCAATCTCTTTATTAATCTTGTTTTTCAAATGTTCTTTATAATTAAGAATATCTCCCTGCCATTTTGTCACGGCACCATTTTCACACACCCATATTTCTTCAGCCACCTATCACAAAAAAATTGAAGTTAATTTTAATTTATTAACAACTATAAAGAAGTAACTTACTTGACTAATAAGTCTGAAATCGTGACTAACTAGTACCATTCCACCTTCAAAGTCATTGATTGCTTCAGCTAATGCATCAATAGTCTCCATGTCTAAATGATTGGTAGGTTCATCAAGAAGGAGTAAATGAGGAGCTTGCCAAGCTAACCAGGCAAATACCACTCTACACCTTTGGCCATCTGATAACTGACGTATGGGGCAAACCTAAAAAGTATATTTTAATGAATTTTGTTTAATATTATTAGAATGTGTTTATTATTCTTGATATTTTATATGAAAGAATTATTCCAAGTATTTCCAAAGGATTGAAAATATTTGTTGTAATTTAATTTGCTTATTTTTGATTTTATTTATTAGAGTACATCAAATTGTCCATCTATTTATCTGTAAAAAAGTGAGGTTGGAGAGTTAGTTGTCAATGTCAAATAAAGTGAGGTTAGGAAGTTAGTTGCCAATGTGATAAGAAAATAGAATAAAACAAACGGAACTAAGGTTAGCTTTGGAAACCAAAAAAAATTATTGTTGATAATTAAAACAAAAGATACAAGTTTCTGCATGAAAAATTCCCCAGGACCTCGGTCAGGAATTAAACCTTCAACTATTGGGGGTTGATGGTCAAATGCATAACTGTCAAAAGTCACAGAGGCTCCATTTTGATTGTTTAAATGTTTATAATTTCTTGGAATGAAATGTTTTATGCAGAAAAGTAAAATAAAAATTTTTTTATTTGGTAAAAGGTAAAAAACATCTTTGAATGAGTAAATTGACCTAATAAAATCGCCGTTGCTGCATGTGTTGGATGAAGAATGACAATCGTATTTTTGGTTAGATCTTGGATCAAGTTAGTTAGCTAGTTACTATGACAACTTGTTTATCTATGTCTGTGAAAATGATATTGTAATATCAAAACATGTCAGGAGGCAAAAAGAGGAAGCATCCACGAACATTTTCATACAAGACTTTTCTTCTCAGTTTTAGTCAGGCAATCTTTTTACGTGAAGCTGTTACACCAATTGCCAAACAAGAATAAGAGTTAAACAAAATTGCTGTATCAGAAGTAATATTTGATCCAAATCAATCTTATGATCTACCAATTAAAACAATCCTGCCTTTGCACAACTCTTATCCACATAGGAACTCTAATACTACGAGAGCACCATGACCCTCCAAGGACAATTGGGAAAGACATTCTACAAAATTCACTAGTAGATGCAATCTTCTTTTTTAATTCTAGCTTCTCATACATTTCCTTTATTATTTTGTCAAGGGTCCCCAGTGGTTTACTACAATAAAATTCCCTGACTTCCAGGTTTTCCAGTAACTTTTCCATAAATTTCCAGATTATTGTTTTACACTTTAAATATATTCGTATTACAAACTATGAAGGGTAATTCTTAACTACTTTTTTTCCCTTTTAAAAGGTAATAGAGGGGCATAAAAGGAACTGATCTACACTAAATTTTATTAACAAAAGTTGAATACTTTTAAAGTTGGAATAACTGAGTGCCGTGCTTTTTTAAGTTTGAAAGTTATGTCTTTCATCATTTATTATCAAAAGCGATTACAAAGTTAGCTACTTTCGAGCCAAAAACGGTCAAAATCAAGAAAATGATTAGATGAACTATGCCTCGTTAACTTTTTAGCAATAATGTTTAGACATCAAACGATGGGTCCAATATCTAAAACTTCAAAACTAGGCATGTTTTGTTAATGCAACTTAACATAAGTGATGCGATCTATAAAAAGATAAGTTGGAAATGTAAATTTCTCTCTAGAGCAAAGAAAAACGCGATCACGGTTAAATTAAGGACTTTTAGGCTTTTAGCAACTTTTGGGCATAGCATTTTCAACTATCCACTAGCTCTGCAGGTTAACGCCTTGCTATTCTATCTATTATTATTCTACACAATGTCATGTTATAATTGAATGGCATGCAAAACTTTAAATCTGTCTTTTTCAAAATTACGATTTTACAAACTAAACTTTGAAAATGTATTTTACTGAATTTTTAATAAATTGAACTGTTCTTTTTTTTAAAAAAAAAGCTATCCTTTAGGTCTGTACAATAAGACACACTCAAATTTTCCTGACTTAAGGTATGATTTTATAGATTGCATCACATACATAGGTTGTAACACCTCCACAATTTACTTAACTCGCAGAGGTAGAAGAGTGCATGCACCTGCGTTTTATGAGTAAAAGAAAAAGACATGAATAGGGTGTAGTAGTGAAAGCAAGCATGGATGCATGACATGACGCAACGTGTGTGTGCGTTAAACACATTTAGTTTTCTTTATTATAATGAAATTTGTTCGTTTTACTTTTATGATATTATTATTATTCGATTCTTTTAAGTTCTAAGTTGTGATATGTTTGAATGCATTTATTAAATATAAAAATAAAGAAATGTGTTGTGCTTCTTTTCATTGGATAAACATAGGAATCTTCCACTGAAGAAACAACAGTAGAATCCACACAATAAAATTTATCTTTTTAAGAATAGGAAATAAACCATCCTACAAGGTTCTTTTCATGCCCTTCTATTGTCCTTTAAAAGAAAAAAAGAATTGAGAATCACACTACACAATTCTACAATTTGAGGCATTATTATTTTATTAATTTTGTATAAAGTTGGAGAAATTTTGGTTATCATTATGCTGTATTGTTATTCGATGATTCAAAATAATTAGCTACGGCACACTTTGATTTAGCTTAGTAGATTAATTACAGTCTAAAATATCTTACGCTTTCCAAGTTAGATGTTTTCAGACATATTTTACAGTTGTTTGTTGTTGCAGTTCCTTAGTCTAGTCCATTCTGGATTAAGACCCATTTTTACAGTCGTCAGATAAGTTTATCTAGGATTTTCGTAATTCTATCCATGGCAATCACTTTCTAAATAAACTTAGCTACAATTCGTCGGCTTAATTTGCAAGTATCGTAAGTTCGAAAACAGCAATTTTGCATGAGAGACAAAAACCTTTCTTAGTTGTAATACTTGTAACCTGTGCACCAAATTTTAGTTTGCATTTTAAGATGTTCCAAAATATCTTAAGGTTTGATTATTAACGAAAACAGAAGACTGAAATATTTTTCAACAAATCCTGTATAAATCTCAATTTTGATAAAGCAGGCTTACGACATTTTCAGATTAAGCAGACGAATTGTAAAAGTGGGCCTAATAGATGTAATTTGCATTAAAAGAAAATAGTTCTTTTTAGCTATTTGGGTACTATACAGGGTAAGCCAGGCGTATTATCATTATGGATTATCTGGCTTAGTACTGACTATAGCGAAAAACAGTTTTCGTAACCAAGGCTAGTATTTTATCCTGAAATCAAATGTAAAAGCACAATTCGAATATCATGATATACTTTTGGAATATTAGTGAAAAATGTTTTTTTAACAACTTTTCTACATATTATCATGTTGTGAACAGTTAGCCAAAACCTTTAAAGACATTTTTCACTATGGAATGTTATTGCAAATTAAGTTTCTAGTAGAAAATGTCTCTGAAAAGCAGGCCATAATATTAAAAGATTTGTTATCATGTATCACATTTGACTTCAGGATAAAGATGTAGCCTACAATTATGAAAACTATTTTTTTGCTATTATCAATATACGAGCAGATTTTTACCACGCAGCATTAAACATTCACATATCTTCAAATGTTTTCACATAGGTGAATTGTTTCTCTGGCTTCTGTTCATTTTCCCTGGTTTTTCCAGGCCATTTTATATTCCCTGACATTTCTAAGTTTTCCCAGTTTCCCAGGTCGCTGGAATCCCTGATTAATCTATTTACAGCCATTTGCAGTGACCTTTAATGCGACTCATAAACATAACCACAAATAATAAAGAAGCAAGCATGTGCAGACAATCGGTTAACGTCGGTTTGCGCTTGGATGCGCTCACATTTTCTGCAAGAAATTTACCAATTTTTAAAATCTGTTCTATAAAAATTTTGCTGGCTGAGATTTCTACAAAAATTTCTATGTAAACATTGTTTGCAACGACCGAAAATTTTTAAAAGGTTAATTTGTACAAAAGTTTTTAGAGAACTTAGCATAGTGTCAAACAGTTCTTACAATTATTTACATATCTAGTGAAGTGCAGCGTTACAAAAGCATCTCCTAAAAAAACAAACACATTGTATAGTCTAACAACTGAATCACTTAACTGGAATTCATGCATTTATCTTTTAGAGCCGTTTGATACAGTATATTTTTTTTACAATTTTATACAATATTTCAAAGTAACTTAATTGAAAAAAATTTAAAAGCGTATCATACAGATTTGTAACAATTGATATAAATTTTGAAGCAAAAATTGAGAACATTTAGAAATCTTTCTATTTATTTGTTAAAAATACGTCAATATCTGCGCAGAATGCGAATTTCTGCAAACCACGCTAGAGATGCTAACCTAACCTTCACTTTTTCTTTAAATTTGTTAATATTAATATTATTGTAGCAACACCAGCTCCAGTACAATATAGATTGATATTGTTTATATTCATTTTTAAGGTTTCAGGAGGTCAAATAACCCGAATAACAACTTATAAAATTTTTAGGTTAGGACCTCAAATCACTGTAAACACACTGTACCCGCAAAATTCAAACACTATACGTCATTTTGGTAATAACAACGCGAGAAAACGCAGGCGCACCAATAGAAATTGACGCATTTTTGAAATTAAACCTATAACCGTGTCATGCAGCATGCATACATTTTTCATTTTAATTTTGATATTATTTTTCTAGAAAGTTCCTTTTGGTAACATTTATTGTAAACTAGCTGCCCGCCCCGGCTTCGCACGGGTGGAGTACCTAATGAAAAAAATAAGACAATTTTCCATTTCAAAATTAAATTATGATTAAAATAAAAGAAAAATCTTAAGAATTTATATACTTTATGGTAAAGCTTTGTAATAAAGCACATTTTTAGTTTTACCATTTGGACAGTACAAAAAGAGCGCCGATGGTTTGCCGACTCTCGAATGAGTATTACGCCATAACAAAAAAAAAAGAAAGAGACATTAGCTAATTAAAGTGTATCCGAATGTTGAAGTGTTGCAAGTTTCATAATTTGAATTACCTACACATTTTATGTTTTATTCAAATTCTTCTTTGATTTGGTACTTTAGAAGAATGTATTCGGAAAAATATGTAATGTACGACTTGTTTTGTGACTAAAGATCACAATAAATAAACACGTAGTATGATTTTTGTATTATTCAAAAGGAGTTTTTGACCATTACATTTTTCAAATTACCTCAAAGTTAGGGAAAACTTCCTTACATACACTTCGACACTTTCGCCACCCTGCCGGCGGCGCCATCTATTGTATACTTCGGAAACCACTCGAAATGACGTATAAGAGAAAAAATGTTTTTTTACGTCTTTCCGTACATTTTTTTGGAAATTTTCTTTTATACAAACCTTCTCCTGATAATAACAAACAACAAAAAAAGAATTATCCAATTTGGTTCAGTCGTTGTGAAGTGATACGCCTTCATACATTTTTGCGATTCATTTTTATTTATACAGAAGATAGAAGAAGAAGATAGATTATACAAGGAACTTACTAGAAAAATAATATCAAAATTAACGTGAAAAATGTATCTTGCATGACACAGTTAGATTTAATTTCAAAAATGCGTCAATGTCTGTTGGTGCGCCTGCGTTTTCTCGCGTTGCCATTACCAAAATGACGTTTAATGGTTGAATTTCGCGGGTACAGTGTGTTTACAGTGGTTTGCAATTCTAACCTAAAAATTTCGTAAGTTGTTTTTCAGGTTATTCTAATTCCTGAAACTTTAAAAATGAATATAAAGGATATCAATCTACATTGTACTGGAGGTGGTGTTGCTATAATGATATTAATATTAACAAATAATTTCAAGAGAAAGTAAAGGTTAGGTTAGCGTCCTTAGCGTGGTTTGCAGAAATTCGCATTCTGCACAAATATGGACACATTTTTAACAAATAAATACGTGGAAAGATTTTTAAATATTCTCAATTTTTGCTTCAAAATCTAAATCAATTTTTACAAATCTGTATGATACGCTTTTAAGTTTTCTTAAATTAAATTTACATTGAACAATTGTACAAAATATATTACCAGGTGTATACCTATGAAATGAGACTTTCAGCTATTAGACCACAGATGTCGCTAGGAGTATTTTTAAACTGTCCCAAATGTCTTATTTTTTTCGTCTGTCATCTGTCAACAATATTCAATTCATTGTTTGTGATGTTTCATACAACAACGCATTCTTTTCGCTCTTCAAAATGTCGAATTTCGTGCCTTCAAACTACGATTTGCGGACATCGTTGATTTTCTGTTATCAATTGAAGAAAAACGCTTCTCAAGCTCATCAAATGCTTATAGAAGCTTACGGTGGACATGCTCTAAGCAGAGCACAGTGCTTCAGGTGGTTTGAAAAATTCCGAAGTGGTGATTTTAGCGTGGAGAACGAGGAACGTGGCCGGCCACCGAAAAAGTTTGAGGACACCGAATTGCAAGCATTGTTGAATGAAGATGATGGTCAAACGCAAGAAATGATGGCAGAGCAGTTGGGAGTGACCCAAAAAACCATTTGCAAACGTTTGAAAGACATGGGCATGATTTTAAAGGTCGGAAGATGGGTGCCGCATGAACTTACTGAAAGGCAGCAAGAGAACCGAAAAACCACTTGTGAAATGCTGCTCTCCCGGTTCAAAAGGAAGTCTTTTTTGCATCGAATCGTTACGGGTGATGAAAAATGGGTGTATTTCTCCAATCCCAAGCGTAAACGATCGTATGGTCCGCCCGGCCACAAGCCAAAATCAACGGCCAAACCAAATCGCTTCGGCCGCAAGGCAATGCTGTGTGTTTTCTGGGATCAGCATGGTATGATTTGGTACGAGCTATTAAAACCAGGTGAAACAGTTGACGGTGCACGCTACCAACGACAATTGGCCGATTTGAACAGCGCTATACACCGAAAACGCCCAGAATATGCCGATCGGCGTCACAAAGTAATTTTTCTTGATGACAATGCACCACCACATCGAACAAGAGCGACCCGGGAATTGGTGTCGACGTACGATTGGGAACCGCTGGTGCATGCGGCTTACTCACCAGACTTGGCGCCTTCCGATTATCATTTGTTTGCATCGATGGGCCACGCACTTTCCGAGCAGTGCTTCAATTCTCACGAAGAAGCCAAAAAATGGCTCGATGATTGGTTTGCGGCCAAAGACGGCCAATTTTTTTGGCGCGGCATTCACAAATTGCCTGAGAGATGGGTAAAATGTGTCGCTAGCAATGGCTATTATTTTGAAGATTAAATTTGTAACCATTTTTTGTTAATAAACGTTTAAAATTGAAAAAAAAAGTCTCATTTCATAGGTATACACCTATGTATCATGTCAAACAGCTCTTAGGCATAGTTTAAAGAAAATTTTATTTTTTAAATTAATGTGCTTGGAATTATCTCTACAGACGTTCAAAATGATAATTATAGAATTTTGCTTTAACAAAATCTTAAATCCTAATCCTTAGTTGATTCCTGACTTTTCAAGCACTTAAATTAATAATTAAGAATTTCATTGCATACGCGCAAATGTATCAGATTTCATTCATTTGTGTTTTGACTGATATCGAGTTTCCATTACTGAAATCATTAATAACACCTTTTTTTACGAAGCGGTATGAAGTACATGTATTCTATAACTAAATAATTTTCGTCTATTGAATGTATTGTAAACTGTAGTTTTAGGTGTGCAAAGATGCTGTTAAGCTTTTTGTACTCTCCTATAGATGGCCAAGTATATCACCTCCTGGTCTGCAGTACAGTCTTGGGTTACATTTAAAACATTGTAATTGTTCCTCTACTCTACTTACGAGGGCTGTTTGACGGAAGTGTGACATTTCAATAAAAAACAGGTTTAGCCTAGATTTTTTTTATTATTTTTCAACATAGTTCCTTTCAAGTGCTACACACTTAGTCCAACGACTTTTCAATTTCTTTAAGCCGTCTGAGAAATGTTCGTTTGGCAACTCGTCAAAATAGGCCTCCGTTGCAGCAATAACCTCTTCATTTGATGCGAATTTTTTTCCCGCGAGAGATTTTTTCAAATTCGGAAATAAAAAAAAGTCGCCTGGGGCCAGATCCGGTGAGTATGGTGGATGGGGAAGCAGTTCGTAGCGTAATTGTACCAATTTAGCGGTCGCAATTGCAGATGAATGAGATGGGGCGTTGTCGTAATGAGAGAGCACTTTCTTACGTGCCAAATGTGGGCGTTTTTTCTTTAAGATAACATCAAAACGGGTCAATAAATCAGCATAATATTGGCCAGTTATTGTTTTACCCCTTTCCAAATAGTCAATATGGATTATGCCTTTAGAATCCCAAAAAATAGTCGCCATGACCTTATTAGCCGAGTGACCAATTTTAGTCTTCTTTGGTGCACGTTCGTCTGGTGATATCCATTGTTTCACTGTTCCTTTGTCTCAGGGGTATGGTGGTGGATCCAGGTTTCGTCAACAGTCACATATCGGCGAAAAAACTCAACTGGATTACGTTGTAACATGACCAAACATTGATTTGAAGGTTGAACACGAATTCTCATTTGGTCCACTGTGAGTAATCGCGGCACCCATCTTGCCGATACCTTTTTAATATACAAATGTTCGTGTAAAATATTATGCACCCGTTCGATTGAGATGCCAACAGCATCAACTATCTCGCGCACTTTCAAACGTCGATCAGCCATTACCATATTATGGATTTTGTCAACGATTTCCTTAGTAGTGACCGTTTGTAAGGGCCCGGGGCGTTCACCATCGTCAGTGCTCATACGGCCAGTTTTAAATGAATTAAACCACTTGGAAACCATTCCATGCGATGGAGCAGATTCACCGTAATATTTCCGTAATTTCTCCTCAGTTTCTTTCACTGTTTTTCCACGTAAAAAATAATGTTTAATTAAAACACGAAATTCACGTTTTTCCATATTTACAAAATAGCACAAACTTGATTGATTTCTATGACTGCCAAATGTATACTATTTCACAGATTGACATGAAATTTGGAGGTTAAGCCTCTAAAAGACTGACGTATATGCTAATGTTTTCGATTTACCGATATCAGCGCCATCTAGCGGAAAGTCACGCTTCCGTCAAACAGCCCTCGTATATTAATTTTTCCATGGTTTCATGCATTTTGCGATAACCTGACACAACCAACATAACCTTAAGTTTTTGATATTTGTTTACTGCAAATATTAATAAGCAATGCTTTAACATTCTTCACAACATAGAAATAAAGGATAACATGGTTACAAATTGCCACAAATCTCAAGATGTTGGCGCCCAAATCAAACAATTTCTGTAACATGTGACAGTTGGCAGTTGGTTAACAAGCGCATACTTTAATTTAACCTGAACAAAAACAGGTACATACTGGGCATGAAAAAAATGCACAGAGAAATATCTGGACATTTCAAGCTTCAACTCGAATAAACGCTAAGGTAGCGAGATAAACGTCTATAAATAATTATTCTTTTGTCTATGACTTAGTCTTTCATTTGATGTTTGCCTTTAAATTTGTTTTATCATGAATAAAAATTAAGTTAATAAAACACACCTTATCACTATAATTTAAATCTGGAAGGTTACATGCGTCAGTACTCTTATCAGTCGACGATAAATTTAGTAATATTGCAATAAAAATTCATTACAATTTTCTTGCAAGTTTTTAAAAACATTAACGTAATAACTTAACAACATATACCTGTTGTCTACCAGTTAGGCCATATCGACCAATTATTTTTCTCATTTCTTCTTTTTCCTTAACATCAGGGAAAGCTCTCATCATGTATTCTAATGGAGATACATCTAGATCTAATAGCTCGTGTAAATGTTGATGATACCGAGCAATTCGTAAATGCGAATTTTTCCTAATCATTCCTTCTGTTGGAATTAACTATAATAAAAAATGTTTAATTTTGAAAATGTACTGTCAATAACCATAATACATACATCACCATATAGAAGTTTAAGTAAGGTAGATTTTCCTGCTCCATTAGGTCCTACAAGAGCCAGTCGAGTGTCAAGATCAATACCAAACTCTAAATTCTTATAAATGTAGGGTCCTTTATCGGTGTATCTAAAGCTAACGTTCTGTACCATAATAACTGGGGGTGGGATTGTTCCACAACTTGGAAAATAAAAACTAAGAACTTTTTCACTAATCACTTTCTCTGTTAAACCAGATGCCATCATCTTTGCTAGGGTTTTTTCCTTTGACTGAGCTTGTCGAGCCAATTTTGCTGAACCATGACCAAATCTTGCAATGTAATTCTAAAATTAAAACGTTTCAATATAATTACATAATCAGTTTCGTGCTCATAAATCATTATATAATTCACCTTCATATGATTGATTTGATCTTGTTCCCAGTTATATTGCTTCATTTGATTTTCAAGCAATTCTAAACGAGTACGGACAAATGCATCATAATTACCAGTATAATATTTAAGTCGTTTCTTATTGACATGAATGATATTCGTACATACACCATTAAGAAAATCTTGAGAATGTGAAATGAGAACTAAAATTCTCTTATAGCTAAAAGTGTTTTAGATTCAGTAATAAAATGTTAAAAATTTTCGTATCGGCATCTTACTGTTTTAAATACTCTTCCAACCATACACAAGCATCTAAATCAAGATGATTAGTGGGTTCGTCCAAAAGTAGTAAATGTGGTTTGACATAAAGTGCTCTTGCTAAAGCAATTCTCATTCGCCAGCCTCCACTGAAATCTTTTGTTTTCTTTGCCTGCATTTCTTTTGTAAAACCTAAACCATGTAAAATACTAGCTGCACGTGATTCTGCAGTATCAGCGGATATTTCTTCTAATCTTTCATAAACATCCATCAACTGTTCTTGGGCATCTGTGCATTAATATAAAAAGTTTGTGTTTAAATTCTATTAATACTTGAAAACTTATTAACTACACCAACCTTCTTCTGGACAATCAGCAAGTTCCTCGGCTAATTTTTCTAATCGCAAACGTTCTTCATCAACTTCCATAACGCATTGCAATGCGCTTTTATCTGAAGCTGGCATTTCTCTAGTTAAGTGAAAAATGTCAATATGTTCTGGAATTGGTACTTCTCTTTTGCCCAAAACAGCAAGAATAGTTGATTTACCTAATAATTAAGGATAGAATGCATACTTCTATTTAAACAATACACAGAATTTTGTTTTACTAACCACATCCATTTAAACCTAATAAACCATAACGTCTACCACAATTCAATTCAAGTAAAGCATCCTGCAACATTTCAGAACCGTGAAATGTAATAGAAAAATTGGCAATCTTAATATCTCGTGATTTTGGATGAATTGCGAGAGATCCTGTACAAGCTCTTGCTTCAGCATTCAAACGAGCATCAGCTTCTAGTTTTGCACATAGTGCTTCTATACAATTAATAAAAGCAATTTTAAGTAGATCTATCTACAGTTCTCTATCGTATTTACTACAAACCTTCAGCACTTAAGTCACCACCATTCTGTTGGGGCTGAGAATCTCCATTGACTTGGTCAGAATTTTGTTTTTCTTCAGGTTTTACTTGCTTCTTTCCTGCTTGACGAGCTTTTGCAGCTTCCTTTTTGCGCTGCTGTTCACGTTTCTTGGCATCAGACGGCATGTTTTATTACGCTAGATTTGGGTTGAGAAAGAGTGATGATGGTGATGATGCAGACAGCTAAAAGAGAAATTTTTAGGTTAGGTAAGAAAATGCTGGTGTTTGATTAAAATCGGTTTAAATAGAGCGTATAAAACGGTTTTTCTTCAGCTTTTTTTTGCTGCTATCGATCAAATAACAATTAACCCGTTGATGCAGAACTAAATACGTAATATTAAATTAAACTTTCCGGATATTCGAGAAAATAAAAAATTGTTACATTTATTATTGATATTAATCTCGCTAATTTAGTATTTATGCGTTTTTTTTTAAATAACTGCACTCACATTTGAAATTTCCCAAATATAGATGAGGTACTTCAACACAAATTCACGTGCAACACACAAAAGACCGACCAACCTTGCGGATGGAAAATTTTGAATATTCCTGACCGATTTTAGAGAAAAGTACGGTATAAGTGACGTAGTTCAGTACAGTTCGATTACTTTAAGATTGTAATTGTATACAGCTCGATCACTACAATCTTAATAATTATATCAAACATTCGTTTATTATACAGAGCGAATCTAAATTACACGGACCTAATATAAAGGAGTTATTCTACATTACAGCTTCATTCACAATACCCAAATTAGTAATTAGAAACTTAGAATATCTTTGAAAACTTGCATTAATTTAGCAATTAGTCAACAAAGCCAGTATAAAGTATCGACACCAAACAAAAGACTATCATAAATTGAGCTCAATAACGAGTTTTTCTCCACTGTTGTTCCATGTCAGACTTGACAAGTTTAAACGTCAGTTTATAAGTTCGAGGTTATTAGAATTTAAATCTTAGAAAAAAATAATTATCATTATGCCTTGTTGTTGCGTATTATTCTTTATTCTTTACAAAACAAGTACATTTCCTATTTCCTCGGTTTTCACAATTATTGTTTATAAATTGCTGTAAAATCGATTTCGTAGTGGTCGCGAAACCGTTTTTAATAAACCGAGTTAACTCAAATAACTGTATCATGTAATTTGTATGATCAGATCAGAAGTATAAGTATATAACGCATTAATAATTACTTTTTTCTAGCCTTTCTAGAAGGGTTGCCAGATCTCCTATATTTAATAGGAGTCTCCTATATTTAACTAAAATCTCCTATCTCCTATTTACTATTGAATATAGGAGTAAGTCTCCTATATTTTACTGTTTTTCATTATAATTTATAATCCTTAAGAAAAGAATAGAAAAAAAACCAACTTATTTCATATTTCAGACTTAAATTTTCGTTTATGTTAAGTGTGTTGCCTAACCAACATTTTAATTAAGTGATATTTATTGTTTGTTTGATATTAAAAGGACTTTTATTTACTTAAGTAGACTTAAATAAGTGGTTTTTTATGGTTTTTTATTGTGGAAATAAAGTTGTGTTTGTTATTTCTTGCAATGCTTAAACTGTCTTGCGTTAATACAAGTTCGAAAATTTTCACGTGATTTATATTTTCTCATCTGATTTTCTATTATTTGCTTTTTACAATCTGGCAACCCTACTTTCTAGTAATTTATATCATTTATAGGATGCGTAAATAAATCTCCACTGACAAAGCCAGCAATCAACTGGCTTTGTCCACTGACTAGGCGTAGCGACATCTGTTCGAAATATCGGTATTATCTCCCAACACTTAGTTGAAGGTCACAGGGGTCACAGGTCGGCGTTTGAAAATAACAAAGGATTGGTTAGCCTACTTGTTTAATCACTACACGCTGAGAAGTTGTAGTCCCCTTTTACTTCTTTAATGAATGAGACTGAAGATAATAGTTTTGGTTGAATTTATGTAGGTCAACTTATTTATATATGCCTTTGAAGATGATATGTATATATTGAAACGTGTCAGGCGAATAAATTTGAGGTTATAAACGGAATTTTAATTATTATAATTTTATTAACACTATATAATGCTCTTTTTCATCTGCCTTGCTTATTTGGGTGCCAGGTACTTTATTGGCAACAAAAGTACCAAACCATTTGACAAGGCAACTTGGTAGAAGGACGCAAATCCAGGGGTCAGTAATGCTAAAAATGAAAGGAAACTCAAAATTCTATTATAATTAAACTCAATTTATTAATTGAAAAAAGAAATGAAAAGGGTATTGGGCCAAGGAAAGAGATTCATTCATCAGTTCAAGTACTAGGGATGGATGCAGACGGCTCGAACTTCAGGCAGTCAGTGGATAGTAATGCGGATGGTGAAGTCCTCAATGGCTACCAGCTGCAGGACCACCCAGCATATATCAGCAATGAGGCTGATCCCAGGATAGTAATGGTTCTCTGTGGTTAGGAAGAGTTTGAAGTGCTCACTATGACGATAACACATATTGGGGGAGTGGCTGCAGTATCTGCCACACAGTACAGCATACAGTGGAGTAGCCGCTTTAGGACCCCGACCATCAATATGCTGTGCCGAGTGAATAATACCTAATTACTTACTAGGCAATATCTTGTTAGATCTCAGGAACTAGTTTGTACCCACCACACAATACACAGTACAGGGGAGTTGTATCTTCAGGGCCCCAACCAGTGATACCAGTATCAGAAGAATGGTGCCCACCACAGTGACAATACCATATATCAGGGGAATAGCCACGGTATCCACCATAAAGTGCAGTGCATGAGGGAGTAGCCTCTTTAGAGCCCCAACCAGCAATATGCAGTATCAGTATGCTTACTACTGTTGCTGGAGCAAAGTTCCACCAGGAGTCCAAGATCCTCCAGCGCCAATAGGGTATGCACTGCAATTGTTCACCACCAATACCTTCGGCTTTCAGATCAGTCTGGCTATCCTGAAGCTGTAAAGGAGGTTCTTCTTTTTCTGGGGCCCTTTCTTCTTCTTTTTGAGTTCTAGAACTGGATCGAACTGCTTTTTCTGCTTTCATACCCTAAATCAGCCAGGATGAACGGAGGACGACTGCGCTTCCCACGCGTATACAAGATGATTCACGATCTCCAAATGCAACCCAACATACATATTTCTGTGTTCACTAATACCTTAAGAGATTGGACTTTTTCAGATATTTTCTAAATCAATTAAATCTAAATAATAATTTTTTAAATGAAGTATTGCTTAGCGGGGAAGCAATGTTTAGAATGGTGGAGTGAATTTATGAATGCTGTTTATATTGTATATTTTTGTGTTGATAATTGATATAAATTTGTTATTGATTTTTTTTCTTAATTTTGTAGTTATAGATTGTGAAAGTTTTCAGTTTGAAACATAACCTTGATATGTTACCTATACACCTATTGTCATTCTAAAGCAATAGCCATTTTTGATAACTATATTTCTATAAATTTAATAAAAGATTTACATGGATCAATGTTATTTATGAATTTGCAAATTGGATTGTCTATCCAAATTGTTAAGGGGTTTATATGAATCACCCTGTGGAGGTAGGTATAATAACAGTTACAAAAATTTCAATTAAAAATGAAATAAACACAATTTTCAATAATCGTGGCACTCAAACCTTTGTTCAAGCCCATTATTGTTACTAACACTCTAAGTTAATGAACCTTGTGAATGATTTTAGTAATTTTTCATTTTAGAATAGAATAAAAAATACTGTTTAACAACAAGAATTGACAAAATTTCTACAAAAGCTTTATTTGAAGCCTTTTTATTTCCACAAATCAAAAAATACAAGCAGACATCATTATCCTACTATAAAAAAGAAAGAAAAAACTAAAATAACAAGTTATATCGATATGAAAGTGAATTGCTTAATTTACAAAAATCACGTTATTTGCATTTAACTACATTGGATTTAAACTTCACTTTGCCAAATTTCTTTTCCTCAAATTTCTTGTACTTCCTGATGCTGCTGATGTTTCTTCATCTATTTTAGGAAGTTCAGATTTTGGCAATAAAGAACGTCTTTCACTCCTACGTAAAGGTGATTCCACAAGTTCTACAAATAAAACACAAAATTAAATATCAATTAATGTAATGATAATTATTCTAACAGAAACTAACCTGGTTGATCTAAATGTAAGGAATTTGATCGAGTCCTTTTTCCAACTGCTGTTGCTTTTCTTGTTTCTACTAAAGACTGAGCTTTACTAATGTGACTTACATCACTATTACTTTCAGATTCCTAAAATGACATTAATTAAATCACTTTATTGGTTTTAGAATTTTTAAGTTTCTTCTTTAAACAAACCTTTGAACCCTTTCGTGTCCTTCTTAACTTTGGTGGTGATGGCCTATCTTCAAATTTGGTATCTATAGATTTACTACGTTGTCTTCTAGTTGAATATTTACCTATAATTACACATACATACTGTAAAATTAAAATTTATTATTGTTATTGTAAAACTGAAATTTATAATTATTTATCTTAAATATACAGGGTTACAACAGGGTTGGCTGGAGGTTTTATGTATAAATTTTAAAAATGGAAGTCAACATTAAAACAAACTTGATGATGTCATTGGGAGTAAGGGGGGGGGGTAACGAAAATGATAATCATTCAAATAGATGCCCCATTGGGAAATAAGGTTGCCATATCCGAGAATTTTGGCCTCAGATGATCAAAGAATTTTTTATTTAAATATACACTCCATTCATGTGATGCATCAAGTCAAACAAAAACTAAATTAGCTCAACTTCAATGGAGCTATAAAGAAGTGCATAATAAAAAGTTTAAAACAAACTATGAAATAACTTACCAGAAATCACACGTTTTACTGATTTCAACTCCTTCCTTTCAGTACGAGAATCTTCAGATGCTGGAGAAGTGTTTGACATAGAACTGTGACTTCTTAATTTTCTTGTTTGTGAACCAACTGGACTTTCTGGCACACTAGAAGATGGGGAACGCTGAATATTTCTTTCCTCATCTGAATCTGGTTTACCTATTGAAAAGTATAAAGTTTAATCCTTTTAGTTTACTTTATAGAATTAAACTCACCTTCAAAATTTGGTTTATCCAACAACTTGATAGGATCGATTTTACCTATGTTTGGGCCCCTTTCATGGCCCTCTGAATTATCAGATTCACTTCCACTTTGTTCTTCCTGTATTTGGGGAAGACCGACATTGATTTCAGAGGACTCCAGTGTCTTCTTAAGCAATTCTGCTTGCCTTCGAGTTAATCTTCTTGAAGTAGAATATTCCTCTAAATTGCTTTTAGTAACAGCAGCTATGGTTGATTTAGATTTTCTCGATTGTTTTGGTGTTGTTTCACTTTCAGAACGACTTGACTAAAATTTGATTTGCATATTATTATTCTTTAAAATATTTAAATTTAGGTATGTACTCACTTTAACTGATTTAGATTTATAGCTCTTTTTAACTTCTGACTCCTCATTTTTATCACCCCTTGGTATCTCTTCAATAACTGGTAGTTCAACTGCAGATCTGAGATTTCTCATGTTTTGTATTTTAACATCGCCTTCTTTATTTAGAACTGCAGAGGATGCTCGACAATTCCTTGTTCGTGGAGAAGGTGTAGCTTCCTCACTCTTAAGTTCAGCATCAATACTAGAACTGCGTAAGATTCTTTTTCTTAAAGGCACATCTTTAGTATCAAGGCTGGTGCTACGCTTTCTTCTGAAAGGTGATGCTGATGTTGATGCTATGTTATTTTTATCTTGATTCTTGATCTGTTCAGACTGTGCGTCTTTTGAAATAGTAGGTTGTGGATCTTCTTTTGATGTTGAAGCTTCAGAAAGAATATTGGCTTTGTTCAAACTAGTACTTACAGAATTTCTTCTAGTTGATCTTCTTGCAGATTGAACAGGTGTGGATTGTAGAGATGAAGAGCGTTTTGAACGTCTTCCTGTAAATTGAAATAGCAAAAGGTAATTTGTATGCAGCTTTTATCTAATATTATATGTTTAATCAAGATGTGTAAATAATAGTATGCTATGAATATATACATTTCCCCCCATTGAGGACAATCACAAATGGTGGTTAAGACATTCAAAACTACCATTACAGCAATCAATTTTTAACAATTTCTTGATTTCTAACATAAATTGTTATAAAATAACAAAAATAACATTGCTTATGCTAATCTAACCCCAATTTCTCTGATCACAAATGGCTGCTAATCATTTTTAATGGGATGACCTACCTTTCACAGCACACTATTATTATTTACAGACCTTGATGTGATGTTCAATATGCTGCAAATACACAAATGTGGCTACTTTGCAAATTAACGATTATAATTAAATATCAATGCTAATTTGCTTTAAGTTTATTCAAATTTGTATTTACCTGGTGTAAACATTTTTTCTGCTTCTTCTGTAGAAGTTATATTACTTTCCTTTTCTACTGTACTATCGAGAATATCAGCATCTTCTAATGTATTAAGACTATCTACAGGTGTACAAAATTCGGATTTTTCTAAAATATCCAAATTTTTCAAGGATGAGCTAGCTTCGGCATCATCAGAAACATCCAATATATCAGTTTGGTTGAAGGCATTCAGGCTTTCTCTAGGGGTAGAACAATCAAATCTTGCAGGGGATAGATATTTCTTAAATATTGAACTACGATTTGCTTTACTAACACTAGCACTAGTAGAAGGTGCTTCCATATCTACTACATTACTTTCAGTTGTGTTTCTAGATGATTCTGTAACCTCATGCATGGATGATTTAAAAACTTCTATATTCTTCTTAAATTGTTCAGAAATAAATCCAGCGTTTTCTAGGTTAAGACAACTATTACTTTTATGTATCTTCTTTTTTGTAGCTGCCAGTACAGGAGTTGCCTGTAGAGATGATGAACGTCTTGTACGTCTAACTGTAAATTTCAAGATTTATTAAATTGCAATATTAAAATTCATCATCTTTTATACTCTAATTATAGGACACAGTTTCTAGTTAAATTGTTAAAAATAACAGATTAGTAATGAGGATGTTAGGTAATAAATTATTAATAGTAACTATATGAAGAGTTTAATATAAGTAAACTCTATAACTGTCAATTTCAACATTTCTGAATATTGTTTGACAGTACCCATTTCACATGACTTGTTTTCCAAGTATACCTTGGATCTAGTTAACAAAAGTTAATAAGTGTAATAATATAAGCTGTGCATTTGTAATCTTAAGAGGAAATAAATAAATATGACTTCTTTTTATTATAGTCGTTTTTTAATGGGTCTGTTAGGTCTTTTTTTTAATAAAAATGCTTTTATATTTACAAATAAATTACAATAATCACAATACAATACAAACAGATAGATTGGAATTATTATAAAAACTTAAGAAATCTAGTGAATAGGGCTGTGATAAATAAAAAAAAAAAGCTTACATTGAATCTCAAATTAGAAGTACAACAAAGAAATTTATAAAGAATTAATTCATTTAGGCATTACCTATAAATGTAAAAACAAGGGATTACCTAATCATCTCATCAATGTTGATACTATTATTAGCTTTTTTATATCTGCCGCTAAAGATAATTGTAGAACTAATAATACCTTAATTAATTATTACAGAACTCAGTGTAAGGATTCCGTACTTGAAAAATTTGAGTTTAAACTGACGAATTCAGATGTCATTATAAAAATAATTAATTTGATAAACTCCAATGCTGTGGGAATTGATAAAATATCCCTAACAATGTTACAACTTTGCTGTCCATTTGTAATACCTGCTATTATACACATTGTAAACTTTGCAATTGAAAATTAAGTTTTTCCTGATTTTTGGAAAATATCTATAGTCCACCCGCTTCCTAAGAAATCTAATCCTGAAACTTTATAGCATTTTACCAGTATTGTCGAAAGTTT
This sequence comes from Ignelater luminosus, assembly GCA_011009095.1. NCBI lineage: Eukaryota > Metazoa > Arthropoda > Insecta > Coleoptera > Elateridae > Ignelater > Ignelater luminosus. Next base: position 141,909 of record VTPC01000996.1, read on the forward strand.
TTGAAAAGGTTTTGTATACTCAAATAAGAGAACATCTTTCTGTGTTTAAGATTCTACCAGAATTACAATCTGGGTTTAGAAATGGTTACAGCTGCGAAACAGCATTACTTAAAGTAACAGATGATATACTTGCAGCTCTAGAAAAAAATAAGTTTGCAATACTTATTTTACTTGACCTTTCAAAAGCTTTCGACACTATTCATCATGATATTTTGTTGGGTATTTTACACTTTATTGGCTTTCGGGATAATGCAATTACGCTTATGTCCAGCTATTTAAAAGGAAGGTCTCAAGTAGTTTGTAATAAAAAAATATTTTCCAACAATATGGCTTTAACATGTGGAGTTCCACAGGGATCAATCCTTGGACCTCTATTATTTGCTACATATATATACTTCTAACATCCCAACATGTTTGAGATTTTGTAACTATCACTTATATGCTGATGATACTCAGCTATGTTACAGTTTTGATGAAAACAACATTGATTTAGTAAATCATAATATGAATACGGATTTGTCAAATTTTGTACAGCATGCAAAAGAACATTCATTAAATATTAATGCTTCAAAATCTAAAATTTTATTATTTGGTTCACAGTTTAACTCCAGTAAAAGACAAGACTTAATTAGTAAATTGGAGTTCACTGATTATACAAAAAATCTAGGTTTAATAATTGACACTAGTTTGCGGTTTGAACAACATATAAAAGTGCTTACGCAAATTTATGATACTTATATGGCATTAAACATCTTCTTAACTATTATTCTAAAATACTGCTGTGCAATTCGCTCGTTCTATCACATTTCACTTTTTGTTCGACTGTATACAGTGCCTGTCTTACTGCTGAGTCATAGGATACAAATTGTTCAAAATTCATGTTTGCGCCTCATTTTTGGAATAAAAAGAACACAATCAGTCTCACACAAACTAGTTAATATTTCATGGTTGAATATGAAAAATAGGTATAGTATTCCAAAAGATATAGTGCATTTATGACTTAGTTGCTACTTAGTTTACAGTAAATTTTACAAGTTCGTCACAGCAGGGTGTCATAAATCCACTTACCTGTGAAGACCTTTTCTGACATTAACACAGGGTCGTATTGAGATAAGTTTAACTTTCGTAAATACTTTTAAACTAAAATGTTAGAAAAATAAATTATTTCAATACGGTTCTTGCAATCGTCTCTGACACGTGCCACTACTTGTATTTGTTGATTTTTATGAGGGACCCGCTGTGAAATACTTAAGTAGTCAAAGTCATAAACGCACTATATCTTTTGGAATACTCTACTACCTTTATTCTGCCATTCTTTTTCACAAAATTATAAATTGTAATAAAATAACATTCCGTACCGATGTTCATAATATTAATATCGGACAGAAAGACTTAATAACAATTCCTTGTCATAAAACCAAAATGTACCAAAGATCTTTTTCTTATGGTATATGTAACGTGTATAACTCCTTGCCGGCTGAAATTAAAGTTTACGAACCACTTAAATTTAAAAACACTGTGCAGAAGTTACTTTTGCAAAATAATCTGTAAAAAAAAGAAAGAAAAAGAAAAATAAAAACAATAATTTTGTACAATTGATCTAAACTAAAAATATTGAAAATTTTGCTTTGTCTCTCTCTCTTTCTCTCACTCTCTTCTATTCTTCCCATTCTCTTATTACTATTATTGTTATTATTATTATTTTAGAATTACAGCCTTGTACCAAGCCGCTATATTTGTGCTAGACCAGTTGCATAGAATGTGGTTGATTGAGTGGTTGGGTTGGTCGTGTGATTAGCCATCTGAATATAGTAAAATATAAAGTAAATTCAAATTATTCACTTCGGGTTGGCTAGTCACGTGGTTTACTTGATAATTTTGCTAACCATGCTCTGTGCAAATGGATCATTAAATGTAAGAATTGGTTGAGTGGAAGAGCAGACAAAGACTTTTGGGATTATGTTGTATAATTTTATGTATTTGGATTACTTTTAATTTCCCAACAAAGTCATGTTATTATTATTATTATTATTAATAATACTTCAAAAAGATAGAAAATTATCAAAAACAGTAATATTTAATACAATTAAAGCTCAGATCTTATGAAAGTTTCTCGTTATTTTGCGATATACACACTTAGCATGAGAAAAAGTAATCGAGAACGTATGGTTGCAACAGGTCATGTCACAGTATGCGCATTCCTATTCCAAAATTGTTTTTTTAATACATAATACAATCTGTTGAGGGCGCTGCTGCACCAAAATATGGCGGTGAGTGGTGAGAAGAGTACTTGTTAGTTGTCACTTTCTCTAGTGACCTTGTGCGTCAAACGTCAAAGTAGTGTGATTTCCATCCATTTATGTTTTGTGCTTTGATTTTGTGTATTTTATATTGATAAATAATATAAAAGTAATGGATTGTATCCAGTGGTGTATTGGGGCGGGAACACAGGGGAACGGTGTTCCCCTACTTACCAATGAATACTAAATATTCTTTTAAAAATCTAATTATTTTATATAATAAATGTGTAATATGACTATCAGTATTCCCCCACTATTTCTTTTTAGCTATACATCACTGATTGTATCATAAACAAACTTATGCATCTTCAATTCTTGCAATAATGTAAACAGAATTTTAGCTGGTGAGGAAACAAGAATATCCCCTAAAAGCTGTAATTTATACAAACAAGCACAACAAATTTGTATAAAACGTGGAAAATTTCGAAAATAATAATGAAATGGTACAATTATTGTGCTTAATTTTGTAATATAAGTTTTTGTTCTTGTAAAATATATTTTAGACCTAATATGTTTACATAATATAATCTTTTGTTAACTTGAGCTTTTTATTTTTAAATACAGTGAAACCCGCTTTAATAGAATATCAGTTATAAGAATATCCTGCTATAAGCAATCACAATTCAATGTCCCAAATCGATACAAATGCTATTCTATTCTAATAAGCAGGTTTTATTATATTTTAAATTGATCCAACCAAAAGGAATCTAGGGTGAGTTGTGCAAAAGTGAGTTAAATTACAATTAAATAGTTAATCACCGTTTTAGCTGATCTGTTTGGATAAAATTTAAATAATTAATTAAATATTTTCCAATCAGATCGGCTAGAACGGATTAATTATTTAATTGATAGCAAATATCTAATTGGTTTTACTGTCCATCCCTAAAGAATGAAATTGAAACCTTAGATATGAACATCTCTAATAATTGACAAACTATTTTAACAGTTTTTCTTAGAGTAGATGGCACCACGGTTGCAAAAACAGTTTACCCCTTCCAGTGACATATCTCAACAGTATATTTAATCTAGGAATCATATTCTAGTGGAAAACATGAGTATTTTCTTATTTTAAATTTATCTCACAGGTCCAAATGTAACAAAATAAATAATGTTATTACATTATTATACACGTACTATATTCAGCAAAAGAAGTTTTCATTTATTTTTGTTTATTAGAAATCAAATAAAAGAGAGTCCTGCATTTTGCTAAAAAAACAAAGCAACATAAATTACCAAATATAATACAAGATGATATTTTGTAACTAGAAATGTTAAAACACCCAGTATTTTCAAAATTGTGAAGAGTGCTAGGGTTTTTACCCTTTTAAGGCTGAGTGTCAAAAGGGTACCAAGTCTTTTTTTATACAGGGTGTTTCAAAATAACACCGACAACACTTAACCACTGGTTCTGGGGAACAAATAACGACAATTGATTGAAAAAAAGTTAGGTAAAAAGTTTTTAGTTTTTGAATTATAAGCTGTCAAAGTCAACACAATTTTTTCTAAATTTTTTAACTGCGTCTCACTAAATCTATTGATCGTAATCGTAATGAAATTTGGTATGTTGGCTTGTGGGGGGTTAAGATGATCTTTTTCCTGATATATCGATGAAATTAATAATTTGGAACACAGAGTTTTACACGCACACCTCTCTTTGAATTTAAGCACTATTTTTTAGAAGTTTACTTCTTCTGCAAGAAAATTTACCTCTTGCAATTGTTTCGTAAACTCAACTGTTTTTGAGAAAATTAAGCTTTTTTGAATGCTTGAAAGATTGTTACTAATCTCATCACGGGTAAAGTAAATCGCATTGCCATGGAAATTTGTTTCATTTCATTCTCATTCATTTTCATTTCATTGTTTATTGTTATTTAAGCTAAACTTAAATATATACAATCTAATCCCCTGGCGAAATTTAGCCAAAGGCTACTCTGATTAGGCGTTTTATAAAACGAATATTTGCTAAAACTGAAAATATCTAATTTTCTTGGGAACAAGCTAAGATAGAAAAGAATAACAATATATGAAGATATAAGATCTGATGTAGTTAAAGTTTTTCCTAGTTTTCATTTATTAAGACCCACGTCTTCCTGGCTATGTCACTATTAGAGAAAAACTAAAGAAAAACACGATCGTTGTGACCTTTATTGAAAATTTAAAAAACTAGTTTGAGGGTGATCACACTGTTGCCACAATAATAAAACATATTGGCAGAAACAATAATAAATGTTATAAATCTTCAGGTTTGGAGATTTGTAGCCAGCCACAGTTACAGTTGATGATCACCCTTTCTTCCGCATTTTGATACATTTTGACGAAATTTAGGGTCATATCTTGGTTGATGATTTTTTCTTATAGGTTTGATTTTATAAATTTTAAAATCATTGTTCTTTAAATAAATTATATTTCGTTGGTTTGGCAGAATAAGAAAACACAAGCAGGTTGAGGTTAATATGTTTATTTATTAGTGAATATAATAGTGAAACGTTCTGGAACACACGGCTTAATTCGTTATGTTATGTTACTTGTACGGCGTTTAAAACTAAACTAACTTGACCTGAATGGTCACACATGCTAAAAACTTAAAACTAAACCCAAATTGACCCTTAAAATGCTACTGTTCTATTTTTGTCCGTTCATCTTGAAAACATCTCGTAGCACCCTCCTCAAGGGGTCCTTCCGAGAACTACTAATATATTAAATGCTTAACATATGCCATAACACTACCCGTGGTTTTTGTGAAAGTCTTATTTTCGGTTTTGAAAACATTCTCCTAATTCAGAGAATTCTTTACAATCATAACTAATTGTCAAAGACACAGTCTTCTAGATTAGGTCAGTTGTAGCTCTTACATGACCTGGATGATTTCAAAAACTCCATTGCTTTTTTAGTTCTAAATCTGCCAATTTGATGCTAGTCACAAGCTTTTAAAAAGCGTGGGCTTAAAAACAATGCACTGCAAATTATCACACTTTTACGAAGTTTAGTTTTAAGGTTATCTGAATATTATTTGACAACTCTAATGCAAGTAAGTGTAGAAATGTGGAAAAAAGCAAGAAACCTCGCAAATTCTTATAGAAATTGTGGGATTCTTTTAGCAAATTATCTAAATCTACAAATTACAATTTTACTGATCAAAATATGGGTAAAGGATGAATTGATAAGTATGGATCATCTTGTATGGAGTTTCCTACTTGCTCCACATCCTGTAAAGCAATCCCTTGCAACTAAATTTCCAAGAACCGAGCTGTTGGTGACGTGCGCCAGCGCATTTCCTTCTCCCTCAGTTTGTGCAATACAACAAGATCTAAGTGCAAAACTTATTAACTCACATTATACCTAAAGAGAGCAACAAAAACCCAATCAAAGATACCCATGGATTCTAAATTTCTTGTCTTTGATAGTTTCATACTAATAAAAAAGTAAAACAAAAGCTATTAAAATAATGCAAGTGAAATTTAAATTTTTTTAGGTTATTTTTTAAGTGATTACAGTTAACGTAATTCATATTTATAATAACTTATAAAACTGTAAATTTCATTTAGAATCTTATGGCATCAAGAATGAAAATGGTGAATGGGAATATTCAATAGTCAAAATGATTTATGACATTTAAAAGTTGAATATTTGATTTCATAATTTAAGGATTACTCTAAGACAATCTTTTAAAATTCCAAGGGTACCTTTGACTTGGTTTTTTGTTGCTCACAGTATATCAAAATGCAGGGGTACATTTTGTATAATATGTGAGCTTTAGCCATGACATTAAATCTACGAAAATTGCTGGTTTTAGTCAAATAAATTGCATTTGTTATGAAACAACTGCTAAAATAAAAGAAAGATGCTTTTAAGATATTGTACAGGACATTAACAAATAGCAGGAAATAAGCCTTCTCTCAATTCTGTAATATACAAACGGACTATACTTTTTAAGTTTTCATAGTGGCAGTCAGAGCTGCGAAGTAATTCAATTAAAGTATTTTAAAAAGTGTTTTATGGATTTTATTCACTGGTGGTGTTTTGTTGGTTGCCTATTTATAGATATAAACAAAATAGAAATTGTTATAATTCCAAACTATTTATTGTTAGAAAAAAAATTTGAACATCGTCTTCAGAGAATCCTTGTATTTCAGGTCTAAAACTCTCTTTGCGAAAATTGTTTACTTTCATTGGCTTCTACATATTCAAGAATTTGGAATCGCCTCCTTCAGGGGAGTCCACCTCCAGATCTTCCTCAGAAGTGTTAGAATCGTAGATAAAACGTCGTATTCGACTCGCACATAATGGGCATTATGTGCTTGTTGAATAATATACTATTACAAAGTGACACTTATAAACTAAATATGTATTTGAATTTTGAAATCAACATCTCGTGTTTCCTCGCATTTCACAAATGCAATTCAGTTGTTTTTTGTTTGGCCGGCAAATAAAGTGGTTCTAGCCTCTCTTATGATGCCTGCAAGACCTGTAGTAGTGGACGGAGGTGCAAAAAACATATTTTAATTCCCTTATAAACTATTACTTGTCAAACGTTCATTAGACCACGAGTTACTGTGATTTCAAGATTTTTGAAACACCTGTCAGACTTGCAAATATTCCATCGTAAAAATATATTCTACATTCACCCTGAGCCTTGAGCTTAAAGCTCCTGTTGTGAGTATTTGCTTAGTAAGTACCTGCTAAGAATGCATTAGAATTACGAAACTGTTAACTTTAAAAAGGCATAGGAAAATAACAAATCATATTCTTAATTGAATTAATTTTGGTGTTTCAAATGCTTTTTTAGTTTAATTACAGTAGAAAATGTAATTAAATTACTTTTATTCAAGTATCTTACCAGAATTAAATTACTTTTGTAATTGTTGATTACTAAAAAGTAATTCGATTTCATACAAAAGTAATTCAATTGAAAGAGTAATTGGTAATTGAAATTCCCATTATTATTTTAAGTAATTGGTAATTGATAATTGAATTACTTTTAACTGAGTAATTTGACAGCTTTGGTGGCAGTAAACTTAACTTCCCATACAAACATTCTTGATATCTATCGCAGTGGATTGTCTATTTTTCTCATTCATGGCCTACTGAAGATACAAACTTTATGGATCACTCATTATAAACATTATTCTCTGCTCTTTTATGAATTTATATTGAGTTACTTTGAATGAGTTCATATGTAAACCTTGATACTGAAACTATCTGAATCTCATGAGCAGGTTATTGTCCGTCTTGTTCTTCAATGTAACAGTGAGATAACTTTCAAGTTTAAGTAAAAGGATTAGTAGGCGTTTACTTCAGAGAAATAATAAATTTTGAGTCACAAAAGGACTTACTTACATTTAGAGAATTGTAGTTTGAAATTAGTTTTCCAAGAAAAGAAATAAAAATTTCTTAAAATGAAAATTATGAATTTTGACAAGAGTTCTAAAAACAACCAGTAGAATGGGAAATATAGGCAACTATTAGGGTTTATATAGATATAATAATAGCAATGACATACCTGGAGTGTTGGATTCTTCTGTAGAAATTCTCTGTACACTTAATGTATCACCACTTATTTTTGAATTTTCCATTGTACTATCAAGGATATCAGTTTGATTTAGTACATTTAGACTTGCCCTAGGTGTGCAAAGTTCAGTCTTTTCTAAAATATCAGTTGGTACCGCACTTATTCGTTTACCAAAAATAGATGATCTACGCTCTGATTCATCTAATAGGTCTGATGGACTAAACACATCTTCAACATTCTTTGAGTTAGGAGATGTAATTGTTTCTGTTGTAACAGTTAAAGTTTCTGTACTTGTCACATCTTTGGAAACATTGCTAGTATCAGGAAATTTAGGTTCAAGAGAAATCTCAATAACAGTAGTTTGTTCTGCTGATGTACAGCTTTTACTTGATTCTTTTGATTTATCAGTTGTTGGTATTGAAGATTCTTTTTTTCTCTGGAGTATCTGTTGATATATGTTCCAAAGATGTACTTTCCAATATAACTGGATCGTTTGATTGTATTTTATCATCTTTCAGACATTTTTCTGCATCACTTTTATGAGTGTCGTTTGATGATTCTTCTTTATCTTTATTTAAAGATGCATTTGTTAGTTGAGTATTTTGAGGAATGTCAGATGTTTCTAAAACATTTTCTGAAAATGTAATTATTTCATCTTCACCATCTTCTTCTTTTGATATTTGTTTTGATTCTAAATCTTCATTACTTTGTTTATTTTCGAGTTCTTCACTTGAAACTTCTGGAATCACTTCCAATTGAGTATTTGACAGTTCATCTTTATTTGGAATTTCTTCAACTTCACTATTATCACTTTCCATGTCTTGGATTTGTTCATTTAAAAAAGCATGAGAACTCTCCCTATACTGATAAGAAGAACTATTTTCTGAAGACTCAGTTTCTGATATCATTTCTCTATGGTATACTACATGTTGCTTATTTTCAATATTCTTATCCGAATTATCAGTATAAGAATCTTCTTCATAATCTTCAGAATTAGTAGAAATGGCTGATTGAGAATTGTCACTCGATTCATTTAGATAATCATTTCCTTCTTCGCTGCTGCTACTACTACTACCAATCTCAATGATTTGAACTTCATCATCTTTTTCCTTTTCTTCTTTGTAAGTATTCTCATTAATAGTTGCATCTTCAATGGTTTTTTCACATACTAGATAAAATAAAACAAGTAATAATTTCGATATTCTAACAATCTATCAAGAAGTTTTCAATATACTTACCATTAATTTCAGACTCTTCTACATCTAAATTGGAAAGAAATTCTGATTTATATACAAGCATTTCATCTTCAGTAGTAGTTGTAACATAACTTGTTCCCATTTCTAAAATATCTGTATTATCTTCTATATATACACCTTTATTTAAATCTCCGTCGTCTGTTACTTCATACACACTTATCTGAGGATCCACCAGTCTTGACTGATCATCAGTGGGTAAGTCATCGAAAAGATTAGCACAATTTATAACAATATTACTTTCAAAAACAGTGTCTGTGTCACTATCACATATGCTTTTCACTTCTTTGTTGGTTTCTGTTTTATTTTCTTCAATATCCTCCTCTTGATTTTCTACTTCTTTGTCTATACATTCTTCTATTTCTTCTGTATACTCTTGGATCTCTTCGTTTTTATTCTCTATTTCTTGATCTTCTTTATATTCTTCTTCTATATCTTTTATTTCTTCTTCTTTATGTTCTTCTACATCTTTTATTTCTTCCTTATTTTCTTCTTCTGTATATTCTCCCACATCTTTTATTTCTTCTTTATTTTCTTCCATATCTTTTATTTCTTCCTTTTCTTCTTCTTTATGTTCTTCCACACTTTTTATTTCTTCTTTATTTTCTAAAATCTCTTTATATTCTTCAATATCTTTCATTTGATTCTCCTCTTCTATATTACTTATCTGTAACTGGTCTTCTTGACTGTTTTCTTCTGAGTCTCTTTTCTTATTTTCTATTGTTGTTTCTTCCTTTTCAATCTTCTCATTACTAATGTTTTCATTATTTTGCTTCAAATCATCTTCCTTCAGAATACTGTGCTCCTTACTGCTTTTATCTTCAATTGCATCTGATGATATCTGTACATTCCCTGTTGTTTCACTAGAACTTTCAATATCCGTACTGCTTGTAGAACACAATGCAAAATCAGAAACACGAGCAATATTAAATGGATTATAAATAGAATCTGCAGAAGAAATTTCATCATCAAATTGTAGTTCTTTTCTAGAAACAGTGTGTGACTCTTCATGTGTTGATACTTCTTCGGATATTCTTTTATTTTTATTGACAGTTATAATATCTTTATGTTCTTGTTCAGTATACGTTGATGATTCTTTAGTCTCTTTATTAACTGTTGTAGATTCATACCTTGTTTTAGTTTTTGAATGTAATACTTCGACTTGAGAGAGATTTGATAATGATTTACGATGTACAGCTGGACTAGAAAATGTATTATTTTCAAGTACTTGCCTACTAAGTGACCTACGACTTCCAATTCTTGTTCTGTAAGGGTTTTCAGTTATTGAAGATGACTGAGAAATATTAACAGGTGGTTTAGTGGAATGGGTTTCTTCTAATGGTAATATTGAAATATCTTCTTTAATTGGTTCAATTTGAATGTTTTCTGAAGGTAGTTCTATTGAACCTTCAATTTGATTATGGATTACAGATCTTCTTAATCTTGGACTAGAACGAACAGCTACTTCTGGCAAAGAACCTTTGTAACTTCTTCTGGATCTAGGCGTTTTGGGTGAGCTAGGTATAGTTTCTTGAACAGTAGGTGTTTCCACCTCTTTAACTAATCTAATTTTTTCATTTTTTTCAGTAACTGTATTTTGTGAACGTCTTTTGTAACTTCTTCTCGGTTTAAGTGATTCAGTGTGAGAATTGTCCTCCATTTTAATGGGTATTTCTTCATTTACAACATTATTTTCTTTAATACTGATTATTTGTTCTAATTCACTTTGTTGTTTAGAGTCAGTATTACTACTAGTTGATGCATTAGGCGAATAAAACACTTCATCTGCAGATAATGAACTATTTTTAGAATTCACCTCTGCTATGGATTGCAGAGATGTGTTTGGTTTTGAAGGCAAGTCGATTGATGTATGGACAATAGCTTGATCTTCTATTATTTCAAATGTTGGACCACTAGCATTACTTGTTAGAGATGATTCAGAAGAAGCTCTAGAGATATTAAATCGAACAGCTTGTCTTGATGATAAAGGTTTTCGTGGGGTCAATCCTAGACTTGATCTCTGTAAGAAAGTATTATGTGCAAGATAGTAAAAAGACTCTGAATTTTTGAATGAAAAGACTGTTTTAGATAATATACTTACTCTGGATAATGAATTCAATCTACCGATATTAGTTGTAGCCTCTGCCATGCCAGACGCAGAGTCGTTACTCTTTCTTATAAATACATCTACATTGTCAAGTGTTGGAGAATCTATATCTGGTGATTGTGAGTTGCGTACTAAATTATAAATCTAAATAAAAGAATAATTTATCTACACTAGTCTTAATCATAAAATCACAAAGAATCTAACCTTTAATATACTTTGAGGTGTCCCTACTGTAAATCTTTCATCTGAAAGCCGTAACGAATCAGATCTTCTTGATGCCTTTCTTTTAACAATGGGAGTTTCTAATTTAATGCTTGTATTATTAGACATTGTGTCATCTTTTCTTTTTGAAGCCCTTTCAGGTGATATTAAGGGCAATCTAGGAGAAAGCTTCAATCTCTTTGCTGGCGAAGGGCCAAAGTTACTTTGTCCAGATTCTTCTAATTTTGTTATTTTAGGAAATATTACTGGAGTTGGAACTCTAAAAGTACAAAAGAAATAATTATGATTAATATTTAACAAATTTAATCGATAGGTATTAGGAAACAGACAAACCTTAATTTAGGAGCTGCAGCTTTTGGTGTATTTAAGAATGGAGTTTCTTCTGTAGTAGAATGAATTACACTATCATTCTTTATACTATTATTTAATATAGGGTGAGTCCAAGTCTCTTTGGCTTTTGATAATACAGCTTGAATTAAAGTTGATTTATATTTCACTTTCTCCGTTGCGTTATGTACAAAGACAGAAAAAGGTTCAGGTCTTTCCACTAAAACAGACGAGTTTTAAAATTTTCTTTAGTTCGTAACAACAATCTAAAACATACCTTGTTTCCACAAGTTATTTTTTTCTTTCTTGCAAAGGGTAATTAAAGATTTACTAATTTCTGGAAGAGAATCTCCAAATTCCTTAATCATTAGATCTCGAAAACCAACATTTGCTTGCCCTTTTAAACCTCTATCATTGGCCTTTATAGCATTTAATTTATCATTTAATTGAAATGCATCCATATACTGAGATCGCTGAATATAATAAAATATCTGAAGATCACGCTTTTTCGGATGGTCAACATCTTGTAAATATTTCATAAAAGCTTCTTCTTCAATAGCACTTAATGTTAAATAAAGTATAGAGGATATGTCCTCTTTTCTGTCACATTCTAAAGTAGAAAATATTAAATAAGATTATAGCTTGCATTTCAAGTTGAATGCTTGTACCTTGATAAAAGTGATGTAGCAATCTTGCTTCATTTTCTGAACTTCTATTTTGCCTTTGGAAATTAAAAGCTTCGTCTAACATATTATTGGCAATAAACAAGCTTAATACAGTACACAAATCCTGGACTTCGGTGACGGGGGGTTGTCTTACCTATAAGTATTTTAATGCTTATTATCTTACATATTGCTGAACCCATAACTAAATTGTGTATGCAAAAATGTTTGGTCACCTCAGAAAACAAAATAGTTATAACTTGTTTAAATCTATATATCTGTTCAAAAATACATAATATTCTAACATTTTAAATATTTACAAATAGTAGTAACTCAAAGATTTTCAAAAATTCCCCCTCATGCCTGCAATCTCTTCTTAAAATTGCTGACTGCAGCAAGTTTTCTGGAATATTGTCCTATGCAACACATAGATTGCTTTAATTCTTCAACATTGGTGTGATGTTTTGTACAAGCTGCTGCCTCTAACATAGCCCACATGCAGTAGTCCATCGGATTCAAGTCTGGTGAAAACAAAGGCCAATCTTGCAAGATTCTGCTGAAATGTCCAATGCCAGTTTCAAAAGTATACACAGTTCTGCAACAGTTTCCAAAACATTAGATACGTATACTTCAGCTGTCATTTTGATGCCTTATCAATAAATACCAGAGAGGTTCTTCCATTCGTGGTAATTCCAGCCCAAACCATCACAGATGTGAATGAGCATTCTCAACACTGGCTGAAATTACTACAGTGTTTTGTTTGTTGAATTTCTTGTCTATTGTGAAGATTGTTTCATCAGTAAATAGGATTGACCTATGTCCATTTCTCACAAGGAACAAAATAGTTTTCTGCACTTTGCAAACTTGTTAGCAACTATGTCAGCTGGCACTTTCTGACTATAGTCTGGATGCTTTCTCTACTTATCTCAACTTCCATGGCCATCTTTCTCATATCTCTCTCTCTCTCTCTAATGTAGTGAATCATTCTGTGAGTGACAGCAGATTGTGGTCTTCCACTTTTTGGATGGTCACTTAAGTTTCTCAATTCTTCATAATAGGCAACTATTCATTGAAAGTTTTTCTTTTTTGATAACCAAGCTCATATGTTTTCTACTCTTGTACAATTTTATAATAACGGCACGTTGCATTTGACATTCCATACGTTGCCAGAACCAATCAGAAGGATACAGAAATTTGTAAAATCATCACATCTGGAGATTTATTGTCAGCTCTGGCAACAGTGGGTTGCAGCTGTTCACTTCTTTTTATTTAAAGTCATTTGTTGATGCATATTCACCAATAGTGCATTTTCTAAACATGAGATTTAAACAATAAAAATCTAACAAAGATCACCTCAAGAATCATCCTGTTTTTATTGACAATCAGACAATTGGCACCTTTAAGCAAAAATTGTTTTTGCGTTTCTGCCATAGGGTTCACGAAGGATTTCCCTGGAGGCTCCAAACCAGACAGAGAGGTTCCTCTCAGGTTCCAAATCAAATATGTGATGCTTAACGTCTTGAGCCAGCCCTGCTGACATAGTCTGTATTTTTGCTGTTATTAAAGATTACAGACAAAACTATCAGATTCCCTAACTTTTATTTATATTTCCCTAATTCCATGACATTTTCTCTATTACACTTTTTTCCGGACTTTTCAGTTTTCCCTGTTTTCTAGGTGAGATTGAATCCTGTAACAGTCATTTTCTTGACCCCGGTTTGATCGCAATATGAAATTTTCTCTGGTGTATTTTACCTTCTGTAATGATTTAAAAATCTTTCAAGTATTATCATCAAAACTCTTTATGTACTTAAAGGGTTAAATCGGGCAGCTTATAAAAAGGTATCCTATTAAGTTACCTTGAGACGACAAAATTATTTTCAGGTATTTGATCTTTAGATGGCAATTTTAAGTGATTTTGGTAAACTTCACAATATTTAGTTAAATGGTTTTTACTTTTAAGATGATTTATTGTTGTATTATGACTGCTTTAAGCAAATACAAATGTTTGCTTTAAACTTGTAGTTTTAAAACTTTTTATGAAGATTTGAAATTGAATTAGTTTTTCGTAGAAATGAATATTAGCTTTTTTGCACATATGGGCATCCTTGTAAAAGGCGCCCCCTGTGCTGGGCAGAATGTAAACGATGGTTAGGAACACGCCTGCTTGAAAAAACCAAATGCTACTTGCAAGTACCTAATAGGGATGTTCCAAATATGCAAAACTTTGTATTTGCAAATACGAATACAAGTAGTGACCTTCATCCTGTGTGATTTTGTGCCTGGCAGATGCTTGTATGTATCCGTTAAAATTTGTTTACATAAGCCAACGTTTGATGCAGTATTTTTGAGCTTTGGGTATATGCTGGGTATATGTATATCCAATTTTTGTTAAAAGTATCTTAGTTGATTTAAAGATAAAGCCAATTTTTCTTTGTTGAAATAAGAAATTTGATTTTTATTACTTCACTTGAAGTAGAATTGTTTTTTAAAAATTATTTTCAGACTATAATTGCTTTGTTAGCTATTCATATATACAGTTATGAATATAAATATATAAAAGTTAGCAAATATTCATTAAAACGAATACAAATACAAATATTTGGAACATCTCTAGTACCTAACTGGCCAATAAGCAGTGGCAATGTGTTCATTTTATTTTAAAATATAGAGGTGTAAACATGGGCAAAGGAAAACAATCTATTGCTGTTACCCTCCAAAGCTATGTAAGCGAGTTCAGAGTTTTTACTACTCTGCTGTCCTTAATTAAAATGCGGTATCTACAAAAATTTCAGAAATCGATTTTTTGATATAATTGGGTTGCTGTCGAATTTAACTATTACCTTACTACTTCTGAAAGCCGTATCTACAGTTCTACATAGTAATTGTATAATTATCTTATATGCCAATATGCAAATTTCGTACTGTTGCTTAAATAAAATGCTGTACATGCGTTCTCCTTAATGATAAAGCGGTATGAGTTCAAACGTCTTCTGTTGTTGCTGCGTTTTTGTTTAGAAGTGTGCGCAATTACCGCAGTTGCGGCATTAGGTTTATTTCTACTTAGATTTTGCAGCTGTGTTGTTAGTTGTAAGTGTATTAAAAGTGTAATATAATTAATCAAAAACACTTTATTAGTTCTTTTCTTATTTTAAATGCTAGTTGGATACTTGTTGCTCTTGTTACTGTACACATAGTTTTCTATGTGACATGTCAACAAATCGAGCTAAATTAATATTATCATTAGTTCTTAAAAATAAATGCGATAATGACCGCTTACTTGAACCTCCTGCTTAGAATATAGAAAACGTGAGTAAAAATATTTTTTTTGTATAATGTGACTTTCACTAATGCATGAGTATATTTGATTGAAAACCTCTCTCAACTGCGGATTACTTAAATTTTGAAGTTTACGAGGGTTGTTTGGATTATGTATTACAGGAGTTACAATCTGTAAAATGCACCATTTCGAATCAAAAAGTAATATCTTGGTTGGAGTTCACATTTGAGTGAAGCGGAGAATATCAATGCGTCCCCAGACAATTGTGCAAATGTAGGTGGTTGCCCTGAAAACTTGAATATTAATGATGACCATGAAACTTGTAGTACATAGAAACGTGGGAGAATATGAAACATATGAATATCATACTTTGGAATATGAAGGTAAATAATTAGCGTAGTGATATTAATAACATACAATCTATTCAAAATATCTTGGTTAATAGAGATTACTAATGGCGAGATCGTTCAACAAACTGAGATAGTCCAACAAAGCAACAACAATAATCGGGAACCGTTCGCAAGAGAATGAAATATGAGACAGATGTAACAACGCGAAAGTCACTGAAGGTAGCACAACTTGCTCAGAAGCATGCAGTGGTACCAGGTTGCAAGAGCAGTTGTAGATACAAATGCTCATCTTTAATTTCTGAAAGAAAAAAATTACTTGTTGAATACTTGTAGACGACTGAGAGTAAAGCAAAGAACGTGTGAAAGTGCAGTACGACAAAATAGGTTTAAATATTTTTTAACTAACAAATGAGACGAAACAGTAGAGGTTTGCAAAATGCTTTTCCTCACAACCTTAGGTTACAAAAAACCCAATGATAGAGTTCTGCACGATACATTATCAAAAATGTCAAAAGGTCACTTAGTAGCGCTTCCTCATGAGCGCCTAGGAAAATCCTCCAACAGAAAAAGTGATGATATCAATATAAATGACCATATCGGGTCTTTCAATCCCTGTGTGTCCCACTATTGAAGGGAACAATTTCCAAATGTTCGATACCTTAGCAGTGACATAACAGTCTTGCTTATATACAAAGATTTTAAAGAAAAGTACCCCAACTTTCAACTTTCGTATTAAACTTATAGAAAGAAAGTTAAAGCAAAGGGTATATTGCTTACAAAACTTGGGCACGAAGAATGCGATATATATGTGAGTCATTTAAGTTGCATGGACACAGTGAAAACAACATCCAAGAATTGTGTACAATCTGTGCATCCTGGACAACTCACATGAATCTCATCGATTATCTCAAGAATATGCAGAAAAATCATTTGATGAAAAAACAGTATGCGTTTCCGCTAATTTGTAGAAAATTGTCATGTTACCTAGGATGGAGATGTTTAAATGAGTAATTTTTCTAAAAAGGCTAATTGCTTACAATGAAACTTTCGTTCCTGTAGGAAAATTGTTCTGAAAAAATAAATCATATGCTGTGGTGTGGCACGAAGCCATCAGTAAATGCAGTAAAGAAGATCTGATCAACAGCTTTTATACTTTTTTTTAAGTGTCGAAAAGATGCCACAAACATTATAATATGGTTAGACAACTGTGCCAGCCAGAACAAGAATTGGACATTATTCATGTTTTTGGTTAGAATGGTGAACTCGGATGAAATATCAGCTAGCAGCATAACTCTTAATTATTTTGAGCCGGGCCACACATTTATGTCAGCTGATAGCTTCCATCATCAAGTAAAACTGTCAATGAAGAGGAAGCAAAAAATCTATGATTTTGATGATTTTTCTGCAGCAGTTGGTAGTGCTCGTCATGGAAATGTTGATGTTAAAAAAATAGAACACTTTGATTTTTACAATTAGAAAAGCCTGACATATCAGCAAAAGCTAAAAAAGGATTCAAAGAACGATCGTCCTTATTTATCCAACATTGTGCAGGTTATTGCCAAGCATGGTCATTTCAATCTAAAATACAGGAATTGTTTTAGTGAAGAAACTCCAAAAATTCTAGATTGTCTCATGAAAAAGGTATTGAAGAAGAGTCAGATATTGCGTGTCTCAGTGGACCATTTGGTTTTCCAAATGAGAAGAAAGTGACCATTCTTAAACAATTGGACAGGTTATTACCAGAAAATCGGAAAGTATTTTGGAATAATTTGCCTATACTCGAAATGAAGAATTGGAGGATTCTTGCGATGAAGGGCAATAAATGATTTAAGATAGTAAATAACAAGTTAATCAACTTTTGTTTTTCAGTATCCAGTAACCCAAAGAATATTCTTTTGTTTTCTTGTATTAAAATTATTATTTTAGGATTAAAATAAAGCTTTTGTATTATTTGTTTTGTATATTACATTTATGAATGGCCTTTCACAACATACAAAAATACAGTTTAATATTATAGCTTGACATAAGTACAGTGGCGAACAAAAGTATGGAAACAATTCTATATGTTAAGATATTATATTATATTCTGTGATTACTAAGGTACGATATATTTTATTTAAAGCAGCACCTGCAGTAATAAGGAAAAACACCATTAAAACTAAAATTAATTTATTCATAGGAAAAATAAAAAACTAATTTTATAAATTAGATTGACGAAAGTATGGAAACATTTGTAATTCTCAGACTCAAAGGACAACATCCTGTAAACAAAATAAAAATAACTAATATTTGGTAGGAAAATTCCTTGCTTTAATTACAGCCTCACATCTTGATCGCATTGACTTGATCAGCTTCATACAGTAAACTGAAGAAATGTCCTTCCATTCTTCCTTGATTGCATTCTACAA
Organism: Ignelater luminosus; assembly: GCA_011009095.1. Lineage (NCBI taxonomy): Eukaryota > Metazoa > Arthropoda > Insecta > Coleoptera > Elateridae > Ignelater > Ignelater luminosus. Next base: position 160,327 of record VTPC01000996.1, read on the forward strand.
ATCATCTCAGTTTTTAATATTTTTTTTATCTAGATGGTTCCACAGATTCTCTATTGGGTTCAGATCTGGCGACTGTGATGGCTATTCCAATAGCTGAATTTTATTATCTCGAAACCATCTCTGAACCAGTCTTCACGTATGTTTTGGATCATTATCTTGTTGAAATGTCCAAAGCAAAGGCAAATGCTCTCTTCATAAGATAACAAAGTTTCCTCTAGAAGGTTTATATAAACTTGACTATCTATTTTTCCTTTGATTAAAGCAATTGGTCCAGTTCGACATTGCCGAAAGCAGCCCCACACCAATATATTACCTCCTCCATGCTTTACGGTAGGGATAAGATATTTAGGATCGTATCTTTGGCCTACTGGGTATCTGACATATCCTGTACTATCATTGTCGAACAAATTAAATTTACTTTCATTGCTAAATATCACATTAGACCATTGTTGAGGAGTCCAGTGTAAATGTTCTCGTGCAAATTTTAACCTTGCCAGTCTGTGACGCTTCGAAAGAAGAAGCTTCTTAACTACACGTTGTCCATAAAGATTTATATCTATTAAGCGACGTCTAATTGCCATATCAGACAACACTAAATTTTTATATTCTTGTCTGATCTCTTTATTTATTTGCATGGCAGTTTTCCTAGGGTCACTTGTAGCTTTTTGCTTAATCAAATTGTCAGTTTTACTGCTACATCAGTATTGCCTCGCTGCGAAAACTTTAAAATTATTTTATTTATAATTCCCCTATACATACAAAGTGATTTTGCAATATCTGCTTGTCTTTCACCATTGTTATACTTCTGAATAATTTCTTCCTTCATATTACTACTCTAATATTTTACTTGAATCATTGTTAGTCAAATAATATTAAGTTTCACATTGAAATATTCGTAAAAGTAGTTTACTGATTTACTTTTGAATGGAAAATGTTTCCATACTTTTGTTCGCTGTAATAGTGCTATTTTTAAAGAAATGCCATTCTTTTCTAAAAAGAAAACACATTTTTGGACACATATTGTGTTTAATGTAGTGTTGATAACAAAAGATATTAAATAGGTTAAATTAGTTTTAAAATATTTTTAGAATTTATAATATGAATTTAAAAGAATAATTTTAAATGTTTCCATACATTTGTTCACCACTGTATGTACCAGGTGTATACCTATGAAATGAGACTTTCAGCTATTAGACCACAGATGTCGCTAGGAGTATTTTTAAACTGTCCCAAATGTCTTATTTTTTTCGTCTGTCATCTGTCAACAATATTCAATTCATTGTTTGTGATGTTTCATACAACAACGCATTTTTTTCGCTCTTAAAAATGTCGAATTTCGTGCCTTCAAACTACGATTTGCGGACATCGTTGATTTTCTGTTATCAATTGAAGAAAAACGCTTCTCAAGCTCATCAAATGCTTATAGAAGCTTACGGTGGACATGCTCTAAGCAGAGCACAGTGCTTCAGGTGGTTTGAAAAATTCCGAAGTGGTGATTTTAGCGTGGAGAACGAGGAACGTGGCCGGCCACCGAAAAAGTTTGAGGACACCGAATTGCAAGCATTGTTGAATGAAGATGATGGTCAAACGCAAGAAATGATGGCAGAGCAGTTGGGAGTGACCCAAAAAACCATTTGCAAACGTTTGAAAGACATGGGCATGATTTTAAAGGTCGGAAGATGGGTGCCGCATGAACTGACTGAAAGGCAGCAAGAGAACCGAAAATCCACTTGTGAAATGCTGCTCTCCCGGTTCAAAAGGAAGTCTTTTTTGCATCGAATCGTTACGGGTGATGAAAAATGGGTGTATGGTCCGCCCGGCCACAAGCCAAAATCAACGGCCAAACCAAATCGCTTCGGCCGCAAGGCAATGCTGTGTGTTTTCTGGGATCAGCATGGTATCATTTGGTACGAGCTATTAAAACCAGGTGAAACAGTTGACGGTGCACGCTACCAACGACAATTGGCCGATTTGAACAGCGCTATACACCGAAAACGCCCAGAATATGCCGATCGGCGTCACAAAGTAATTTTTCTTGATGACAATGCACCACCACATCGAACAAGAGCGACCCGGGAATTGGTGGAGACGTACGATTGGGAACCGCTGGTGCATGCGGCTTACTCACCAGACTTGGCGCCTTCCGATTATCATTTGTTTGCATCGATGGGCCACGCACTTTCCGAGCAGCGCTTCAATTCTCACGAAGAAGCCAAAAAATGGCTCGATGATTGGTTTGCGGCCAAAGACGGCCAATTTTTTTGGCGCGGCATTCACAAATTGCCTGAGAGATGGGTAAAATGTGTCGCTAGCGATGGCTATTATTTTGAAGATTAAATTTGTAACCATCTTTTGTTAATAAACGTTTAAAATTGAAAAAAAAAGTCTCATTTCATAGGTATACACCTATGTAGATACAATTTGAGAGACCACATGACTCCTAATTAATTATCTGAAAATGCAGAAATTCCTGTATTTTTGTTCATTGTTGTCTTTTGCTTATAAACCTAGAACATTTAGGAACTGTGAAGTGGTTGCTGGTTTCTTAAATATATTTTAGTTGTGTAATACTTAATAAAAGACATTGCGTTTATAAATTTTGTTTTTGTTTGATAATTTTGATGCAAAACATAGCAGAATAAAGTTTTTATTTTGCTTAACAGTCTCAAATATAAACAATAAACTAACTAAACAAAACTAAATTAAACAAACTAAATTAACAATACTATAAAATAAATATCACAACACCTAATTTATAAATTAAACAAAACCAAAAAAAAAACTTGGTAAAAATGCTTTTTACTGTGACTGTACCGATGTAAACACCACGAGGAAGCCAAAGCAAATGAGCTCCCCACTACTACGCTTAGGTTGTCCAGTGCGCATCATCAAGCCAAATGCCTTTCTACAAACACTGGCCTGTACATGTAAGTTATGGGACAAAATAAATCACACACTCTTTTCTAATTCCACGAGAAAAACAACCCATTGCACAATTATTTTGAGTGAATAAGATGCTCATTAGTAATCTTTGGTTACTTGTGAGGAAGATGATCATTTTATTTACTTAAAATAATTGTACAACCTTTAACCTAGCCTCTAACCTAAATGTTCATAACTTTTGAACAGGGCTTCTCTGGCACCTAGACTTAGTACCCTCGTGACCCTCTAGACAAGTGTGACAATATGACACCTCAACTGACCTGATCTGTGGTAGTCTGATATACAAAAGTCCAGCCCAAACTTACCTCTATCCAAAAAAGCTCTGTTAAAGCGCTACCAGATGTCATAGATCTTAAAAATATTTCTATTTTTTTTTTTAAATATCAAAAGAGTGTTTTTAGTGATTGGAATTACATTTGAGATGTGAATGTGTTCTGGAAAAAGGGATTTTCTGACATCAGGTTTTTGCTTGTGGGTGTTTCGTAAGTGGTCAAAAGTTGATCATCCACGTGCAAAGAAGCTCAGATTTTTTTAATGGTTCGGTCAATACTTCTGAAGCTTCTTCCACAGATGGGTATTCTTATTTTGGGCATTTTTTGTCTCTTGTTCAATTTTGATAACTGCAATAGTTTAGGCAGAAAAAACAATTTTGATTTGCCTTCCGGCATGCAGTGTAAAGTTTAGTGGTGTTCAAAACAACAACAAAATTTAATGCAGCACATAGGCATCCTTTTTCAGATTCAAACTTGTGCCTTAATTTTGTATTGAATGTTAATTTATTTTCTTTATTTATCATGGCCATAGAATACACTAACACAGAACTGACAGATATGTTATTAGTGTTTGGATCCTTGGTCACATTCAATTAATGGGTTTCTTAATTCCACATTATAATTTTATTAACGATACAATATGTATGATATTTATTTCAAAGATTCTGCTTTCTTATGCAGATTAATTTTAAGTGGTTTGTGAAAAATGTGCAACTTGTGTATTGTTCCAATTTGTAGATTTGTGAATAACTTCTGATTTAAGATACTTACCTATATAACCATGAATGAGCACACTATATTTATTTCATGATTATATACTCGTTTCTGATGTACAGACAAATGAACTCAATAAAAATAACTAATTCTTGACATATATCAACAAGGCACAACGCGAAAGGCCCCTTTTAGAAGCAGTCTTAGGAAAAAGTATACAGTACAACTAACCTGAAGATACAACAGTGCAAAACTATGCTGATCTTGTGCTAAAAGAGCTTTCAAAGCAATCCTATGATGCCACATTTTTAGATCTTCAGAAAAAACTAGAGGATCGAGTAATTGTTCCATAGCAGTCTAAAATATTTTAAACTTTAATATTGCTAAAAATATACTTAAAAATAAGAAAACTTCTTACAGTAAAATCACCATGATCTAATTGCCAGAATGCTTGAGTAATTTTGATAATGCTTGGACTCAATTGGAATACAGCAGGGAATTTTATTAGATGTGTTATAACTGGTTTATATCTAGAAACAAAATCAACAACACAATATCAAATTTCAATATATGATAATCACTCGTTCATTCTAGTTACCTGCTCTGATCTAAAGTCATTGCTAAATCAAGAAAAACATAAACCACAACGCAGTGCTTTACAGATATGTCAACTTCTTCAATTAGATAAGTTCGTAGTAGCGCTTGAAGAGAAGGTGGTGGGTATAGTCCATTACCCCCATCATTTTCCCATTGTCTAAACAGCGAAATTTCTAAATTACATATTACATTGTAAAACCATACTATGGTCAAAGCTTACTTTTGTAATTTACACCCTCCACATTCTAATTCTATAAGATTATCAATAAATAAAAGGCTTCCACTGGTTGAAAACTGTTCTTTGTTTGCACTCTGTAAATGTGTTCTCCTAAATAAACAAAATGAAATTTAGAACAAAAACAGCACTTTTATCTATTAGTTTAACTTGCCTTTCATCATAATATTCGATTAAATTGTCAACTGGATAAGGTGCACTTATACGGTTGTATTCATCTGCTCTTGGATAACTAGACAAAGGACATTCCGGCAAAAGTCCAACATTTAATAACCATTGCAATACTTCTAAGTGAACAGAAACCATTTGTAACGATTCCCATTGTTGTTTAATGATATCTACAAATCAAGACAAAAATGTAAAGAAATGTTAAACAAGGAAATCCCTTCTAAATTCTTACCTGGATTTAATAAAAACCTAGCAAATTTGTGTATAATATATCCAAATAGAGTTGTAAGGTTTTTTAATTGTCTAGAGCAGTTAATCAATAAACTGTGTGTATTTGCATCTAGTTTTATACCAGAATAGTCAAAAAGTGGTACGGCTACATAAAAGAATGAATTTAAAAAATATTGGTAAGTGGATTGGATACAAATACATACACAGTCGATCTGCATTCTGTTTTAACTCCTGTGCTCGTTGCCATCCCCAGGCTAACAAAAACTGTAAATTGCAACCAATCGCCGAATAACTTCCACTGCTCCAAATGGATGCGCATTTACACAACCAGCCTAGCAATTGTTGTTCCAATCCTATACTTAATAATAATTCTCTTTGGGCTTCCTACAAATTTTTTAAATAAAACATTTAATCTAAATAATAAGTTGAATGCTTACTATTGTTGTACTATTTGGAATATCAACAAATAATGGATGCAGTCCTAAGTCAAAAGCTTCTTTAAATAAATCATCAGGTTTGAGAAGTGCTACTGGTCCATTAGATTCTAAATGCGATAAAAAAGCTCGCTGACTGCCCTGATTATTAAAGAAAATAATATCATTTTCTCTCAATCCACAAAGTTCTAAAATTAAAGCATTTTATGTATAGTAACTAAATTATTGAATAAAAATTATTACGGAATGCCAAAGAAGAAGGATAATAATGCTCTTCAAGTTTCTGAGAACCAAAAAATTGACTTAAAGTATTTACATCCATCCTAACATCTAAAAATGGGATTGGTTCTTTATTTATTGAATGAAGCAATCTGCTCAAACAAACATGTGTAATATAGTTCCCATATTTTTTTGATGAGAGCGAACCTGAAACATGTTTATCATTACAGCACACGAATAAAAAACACTAAAAAAATAAGATAACGCACTGGGCATTTGCTCCTTATACCACTGATTAAGGTCAAAAAGACTCATGAATGTCTGAGTAACAGTATTTGATTGTGATTTCCTCCACCCACGCCAAACAACAGAACATAAAGTAAGAGTTTCTTCTTGATGTTCTTGTAAGGAACTTCCTTTTGATATACTCTTATTTATGGCTTGCAATCTTAAACATTGTGCGCCTTGTTGAACATCTTCATTTTCTTTACCGTCGAGGAATGTTAAATCTGTTTGAAACCGCACAGCACATGAGGTTAGATCCTAAAACAGAAAGTTATTAAAATGAGTATTTTAATTAAATTAGTTGTCAATTGAACAAAAAATTGATTATTGATCTAATGTTTTTGTTTACCATTTCAGATTGGGTGTTGTTAAAGTTAATATACAATTATTGTGAACCAGACCTGTGAACCTGTGTTGAATAAGCAATATTTTTGTCATTTTATTAACAAAACTAAGTTTTAGTCAAAAGTGACCAATGACCTGTGGATTATTTTGTCTAAGTTTATGGTATTTACCAGTTTGCTAAACCGCAGCAATATGTTTAATGCAAATCAATTAAAATTTTAAGCCATTATAAGCTTTTGGTAAGTTAAACAGTGTTCATTGCTACCAGAGCGTTCTATCGAAATATTTATATACAGGGTGTTTTACCAAACTACTTATACAGTGTGTCCAAGATAAGGATGCACAGCATGGGGATCTTGGAAACGGTAAGAGATACAGCATCGGTTAAATGGGATAAAGGTTGGCTATTTATAGGACGTTTTTGTTGGCGTTTGCAAAATCTAGATATCTTGGATAGTTTCAGAGATATTTGAAAAAAAAGTAGATTTCTCAATTTTCGTAATTATTTTTTCTTTCTTGTATTTGAAGAGATATTGGAAAACTAAAACCACTTTTTGTTCTCTATTAAAATACGCTATCAAAATTCCTGTACAACATTTCGATTTCGAGTAACCATCATCAACCTTATTTTTTTAAATAGGTAGAAAAACAATTCAAAATTGTTTTGGATAGCTCTTGTTGTCACTATTCTAATGATGTAAAGATGATAGGGTTATTTTGGTTTTGATTTTTTTGTGTTGAACGCTGCTGTGACCAACTGTAATAATTGCTGTTCATCTTTGAAATTTTGATTGAGCACATGATTCTTAACATAACTCCAGAGGAAAGAAATCTAACGGTGTTAGATCAGGTGATCGTGCAGGCCAGGGTACTGCAGAATGCGTTAATTTATAGCATAATAAATCAAAATAACCCTATCATGTTTACATCATTAGAATTGTGGCAACAAGAGCTATACAAAACAATTGTTTTTCCGCCTATTTAAAAAAATGAGGTTGATGATGGTTACTCGAAATCGAAACATTGTACAGGAATTTTGTTAGCGTATTTTATTAGAGGACAAAAAGTGGAAATGGAAAAGTGGTTTTAGCTTGTCCATTGGAGCAATTTGTTTAGTTAGAATTCTAGCTGCTGAGCGTTCCTGAAAATGCGTGTTCTTTTCAAATTATGCTCTAACCGATATTAGAATAAGTGCCACACTTAAAAGTAAAATATATGTACTACCTTTTCGTAAAATATGGAATCTTTGTAAAAATATGTGTTTTTTATGTATATAAAATAGTGGCCAACTCTGAACCCTGTGCTAAGTGCTCCTGAACCCAAGTAAATGTATCTACCCCTCCCTCCTCTGAGGCTCTCCTTAATTTCTCCCTCTTAAAGCTGTCTAGGTTAATGAAATTGAGAAGTTGGCAACACTCGTGAACTTTAACCTTTTCAAAAAACATTTCTAAGATTATGTTAAGCTGTGCACTTATCTTTCACGGTGATGTGATAAGCAACCATTCTCATAGTGAATACGACAAATATGGTGATACCAAAAGTAATGCATAAGTATGTGTACTATAAAATATACTGGATTTCAAATGAACACACTTAAGCTCGGCTGCACAAAAATAATTTAATCATTGGTCAAGTTGATCAATTGATTAACCAATCTGATTGGATAAGTCTGAATATTTCACTACTTCTGATTGGTTAATCAATTGATCAAGTGATTGATCAATCGATCAAGCATTTAACAAAGCTTTGTGCAACCCGGCCTCTAGATCAAATAATAGAGACCACATAAATCATTCAGATATCTTCAATTCTTAAATACCATATGATCCCAGAAAGCTGAATTGCAGCAGGCTGTGATTGAACTTTCTAGGTTGGAAACAATGACTTCATTCTTTTTACAGGAATGTCACTCCATTAATCTTTCTTTCTATCAAATTAAGCTAACCTTTTAGAATGTCAATATCATGTCATTAATCTGAAAATCAGTGTTTCCTGACAAGCAAATTCAATCACAGCCTAGTCCAATTCAGTCTTTTTTATTTCGATGATGTGCTACTTGAGCATGGAAAAAATAACTGAAAGCAAGATATTCTGTTGTTTTGTTCTAATTCCATTATTACTGATTTTAGAACCACAGTAGAACCTCAATAACTTGAAATCCAAGAGGCACGATTATTAGTTCGAGTTAAGGAAAATAATTTTTTTTATATGTAAATGTTGTTTAATAGATAAAAATGTCCATAGCTTATTAAATACAAAGTATAAAAATATTATTCCGTATGTAACTGCATATAAAATTAGGACATAGACATAAATTTTATTTTTTATGAAAATAATCGGTGATTAGATTTTGGTAGATATTTTTTTTGATACGTAGTTTCATAAAATGATTCAATCTTCACTAATGAACTATAAATTGCATCCATAGTATTTTCTTCCATCGTAAAAAAGTTCTTCAGTGTGTTGAAGGCATTTTGAATTTCTCGATGTGAAGGTCTAGTTGGCGCAGCTTCTTCAGTGTCGTTATCATCACTGTTTTCTTGATCTTCGTTTTGAGTAACATTTGAAGCCACACAATCTACGATTTCTTGATCAGTAGGATGTTCGCTGATAACGAGATCACTGTCAACATTCAAAAAGTCTTCCAAAGTTACACTGTCCACATTGTGTAGCAACATCCAGCATTTCAACTTCTGTAAAATATCAGGGTTCTCTTCATTTTCTGCTTTATCCTGCATTAATTGGTCTCATATTTCAGATAGCGACAAATCATCTTCAGCTTCATAAAAGTCATGTTTTCCAAAACCGGCTTTTTTAAAACAGTTTCGAATTGTTTTCTGAGTAATCTTCGCGTTCCATACCGCCGCTATATTATACCGGAATACTAAATCTCAGTTTGATAGCTTCAATAGTTTCCTAATAATCAAATGTATGCGTTAAATGGGACAGAACCCTATTTTTTGTTCTAATTCCGTTATTATCGACTTCAGACCTATTGTACCTTAATACTTTTTTGTTGGAAGCTTGACAGCTGCCAGTCGGGATAATAAAAACATAGTGGCTCTATAACAAATGAAAGTCAACGTCGTTTCTGGTTTGTCAGGTTGCTCTAAAAACTTTTCTACTTGAATCATGGCAAAATACTAACTTTCAGCCTGATAGCTTTAATAGTTTCGGAATAATTAAGTGTAGACTGTTAAACAAGACACCCTGTAGTAGATCTGTAATATATGTTTTCAATTAAAATCAATTGTGTTTTATTTATTTTATTAATCACTACAAATACGAATATGAATTAATAAATTAAATATTTGTTTTTGTATTTGTATACAAACTAAAAAGGATTAACTTCGCTATGGAAACAAAACCGACATTAATTATTTCAAACCTGTTATCTTTTCTATGAAATCTGGAACCGGCTGTGAGTCTGTAATGTTGTTGTTATGCACGAGTACATTTTCTGGGTAAAGTTTAGGGGAATAAATTACTGAGATCTCAACTTCTCTATCGTAAAGTGTATGAAAATCTGGATTGATAGTAAATATCCTTAGAATGTCAAATTAATATGACAAATGAGTAAAACTTTATAATTTTTTGTGTTTTACAATTCTGCCAATTCAGACCAGTCCATAATTACAATTTTAAACGCGTGTTTCATCCTATTTTAGTATAATTATATTATAGAATCTGACAAGAAAGTTAAATGTGAGGTTAGGTAATGTTCAATCATATTGGTCAATGTCAATAAATGTCTGAAATTTGCCCTTTACAGATATCATTATCAAAATAACAATGTAGTGCAATAGAAATTCAGAAATTTGCTTTTATAAACAGGTATAACATAACCTCACTTCAATTAACTATTATTGTCAGTCAAACAAAATATCACAATAATTTACAGTCACAAGGTAAAAATAATGCAAACCTGGTAAAGAATTCCATATCCCTCATGCCATTCCTTTGAATCATAATTTAGTGAATATAAAACTGCAACAGGAAATCCTGGTTGATAACTTTCAGTATTACTATACACAGCCCATACATAACAAAATGCTCGGGGATCATCACAAGGCTCCTGTAAATATGAAAGAGTAAATTTTATCTAGCGATAAACAAACAACAGATGCAAAAAGACTGATTTATATTAACCTGAATTGCAAAATGTGAAACGGGAATATTTTCCTCATAAATTGGAGATGTGTACATAAGTTGCATATCTATTAAATTCCATAGTTGCCAGGCACCAAAATTATAGCCAATAAGTAAGGAACCCAGCTGGGGACAATAATGTAAAGCACTAATCTTTACTTCTACTTTATTTACATGAACACGATCTTCACCTTTCGGTCCTTTTAATATAAAATGTGGTGTAACATTACCATAAGTTGCTAGAAGTTAAATGTACTCTTTATTAACTACAACATTATGCTTTTTCTGCAAACTTACCATTCAAATGAATGGCTAGATGCTCTCCATTTTTAATAGCAATTTGTTTATGTACTTCTAAAGAATATACTTCATCTAATAAAATTGTTTTTGTAAAACAGGAATTTATCTCGTCTCTAATGTCATGAAGGCTTACTCCACTTGAGACTAAAAAATCAAGCATTAATAAAACTATGACTATGACTGCATTCAAGAATTATATTTTTAAAGGACGTGATACGTATGCAAGCAAATCAAGTTACCACAAAATTAAAAAAAAAATGAAAGCATGCAAAACTATGCTGGATTTAAAATATTTACCTTCATCACAAGTTTGTCGATACACATCTAATAATAATACATCACCTCCTGTAGTGCCCACTGCTAATATACCATCGAAAGCACGTAATGGACCTGGTAGTGGACATTTATCATAACTTGCATTTATAACATGTAAACTGGTAACCTATGCAAATATTTTGAGTTTTAACAAAAAGTAAAATGTAACTTAAATGCATTTAAAGAACAACTCAAACCTTTTCATCAATTTGAATTGCTCGTAAGACTCTTGAGCCTGTAATATCAAAAATGCATATAAATCCTCCACTAAGTTCACTTTCCAAGCCGATGACTAATAATGGTAATTTTCCAGTGGGTCGCTGAAGTTCATGAACACATACAACTTTTATTGTGTGATCTTTAATGACTGCCCCGAAACTCCATGCTGCTATTTTAGAGCCAGTCTTTGAATTAATAACGGTAAAATGTGGTCCATTTGAAGACCATATATATTTTGTATCATAAAGAATACCTCCAATAGTTTCATAACCTTAAAATTGGTAAAATTAAGTCGCCGTTGGAATAGAAATGTTTTTAGATCACTTACCAGCTAAAGGCTCATTCTCTTTCTCAATATCGTTAACATATTGTGGATTAGGAGTTGGCAATGGTACTATTTGTAAAATTGAATATGACTGAGACATTTTTCTACAAGAGAAAAGGTTATGTTAGTAAATACCTACTGCTTAACGTGAATTTTTGCGCAGGAATAATAATAATAATAACGTAAAGGTCTTACCTATACCATCAATAGATAAAAGATTGATTTATATCATTTTATTTCACAGTAAATAATAAAATAACCAGAATTTGCACGTAATAAAACACAACTTTTAGCTTACAGATTTTGAGATTGGAAGAAAAATCTTTTTGAATCCATCGGTTACTTCGTACTGTGTGTTGTGTTGCCTATACGTCTAGGCATTACTTGTGACCAGCAGGAGGTAGCACACTATGGCGCTACCAACGAAAAAACTCCCGATTGGTCGACCTCCGACAATCGTTTACATATTAACCAATCAGGATTCTTTACATTGGTAGCACAATAGCCTGCTACCAGCTCTTAATCACAAAATTGTCAGCGTATTTATGTGGCGCCATTTTCAAGACTGTTAGATTAAAAAACTATGGAAACCTGATTGTTTAATCTATATACTATCTATCAGATTTAGATTATATTTTTTTTACTCTTGCGTACCTATACATCGGGGCCATTTAACATCAAATACAATGGCAGGTCTACCCAAATTACCAGGATTTAATTTTGTTGATCCTACCGTAAGTCTCCCCGACTAGACTTAATACTTTTTTTTTAATATTTCTTTTTGTTAAATCTAGACCTCAAAGTACCATTTATCACATACTTTTAATTATTGCAATGGCTATAGAATTCCAAAGATTGGGATGCCTGGTATAGGTGGGCAAGAATTAGATATCAATTCAGTGGCATATATACAATCTCAAGATCCCGTTCGTTATGACCCGTCACTTACTTATGGAAGGACACGATCGGTTGCTCCTCCTCAATTTATACCTCATTATGCATTATATGATCAAAAATGCCTTACATTTAAAGCATTCTTTAAGCAATCTGTTACCGAATCACCATTAGAATACTATAGAGTAAGAAAAGTAAATATTATATATTTTTTAGAAGATGATACTATTACTGTGATGGAGCCAAGAATAGAGGTACTTTGGTATTTTTATTGTGCTGAGCTTTGATGCCATTGGTTCTATTTTATTCTTTATTATAGAATAGTGGATTAGATCAAGGAAGACTTATTCGTAGAGCTAGAATACCAAAAACAGAAATGAGCGATTATTGGCATTGGAAAGATTTTGCCATTGGTAAAGATATAACTTTTTATGGTATTGTGTTTCACACCATTGATTGTGATCTTTTTACCAGAGTAAGTAAATTCTTACCTTGTATTAGTTACAGTAGTGTCAGATCTATTAAAACAAGTGATCCAGATTATCAAAAATTAAAGGCTGTTTTTATCAATCTATTTCAAGCTGACTAATGAAACAAAATGTTGAATATAATAGAGGTTCCATCATTGTATCTTTTTATTAACACTATGTTCCTCCTTTTTGTTAAGACTTAATGTCTTACGTTTTGCATTTCATTTTGTGTACACGCAACATGACTGTTTCTTATAGCCTTCCATCAAAAAATCTAAGAAAATAATTCAAGTAATGACTTGTTTAGTCTAGTAAAACTTGCTACTCAATAAAAATCTGGACTACTAAAGCAATTAATAATCCCGACACAACACATAATGATGTAGGAATTATTCAATCCAGATTACCAAAAATTCAAATTAGCACAATACTACTACATATATTACAAGACTGGAGAATATGTAAAATATATGCACCCATATTAGGAACAATAACGAGTGCAGAGTTTAAATGGCATATGCCATAGAGAGATAATTACAACATGCACGTGTTTAAAATGTGAGCACCAGATGTATAAGTGGAATATCAGGTGAATTTACGACAAAGATTTTTTAACAATTAATCTTTGATGTATTTCTCATCAGTAATATAATTTGTAAGTAAACATTTTTTAACCTATTTATATAATTGCAAATTAATTTCTGCAGGAACATAAAATTGTTTTCTACTGGTCTTATAAAAATTTATCACAAAATTATTATTTGAGACAAAAGAAATAAATATGTAATTCCAATGTTTTGGAGTATTTTGCACATTTTCCAGTCTCTCGTTATTACACTTACAATGTATGACTTAGAAATATTTGCAATTGTAAACAATATTCAAATTAATTTTAACATTTACAGGAATTCATGAGAAGTCAAGGTTTGTTTATAGGAGAACCAGAAGAGATGCCACCAGATCCATATACTCAAGAGAGACATGCATCAGTTCAAGCCCATGTAACTTTAACACCATCGGCAGATGATAAACTTCGACGGTTTCTGGAATATGATGGAAAAGTTCTTAAGTATATAAGTATAATTTTTAATGAACCTAACACATAGATACCAATAGTTGTTACTTTTGTGTGTGTAATCTTGTTAAAACCACTTCAAACATCAAACAATGTTAGGTTTTTGCTACAGTAGTCACTTGGTTTATATTGCAATGCACAGCAATATACGCAGTTAAGACAGCTGCTTTGCATAAAATAAAGAAGAGAGAGCTATATGTATATTATAGATGAGAGACTAACAAGAGTGCACCTATAGACTAGTAGAAAATTTAAGAGTATAACACATTCTCCAATATTTGCTTGACTCATGGAGGCCAAACATAAAATATTCCTTAATTGTTTCTAATCATCAATCTTGGGTCTTTCAAACTTTCATACTCCAGTGTAAATCATTTTTTGTATTAAGTAAAAGAATTGTCATATTAAGTGCTATTTGAGTTTTCTTTCTTATTAGTGTATCTTTCTTATAAAATATATCCAATTCCAGATTTGATGCTATTTGGGATACAAGAGATGAGGAATTTGGGGAACTTCGGCCCTACCAAATACTTTACTTTCTAGCTGACGATACTATTGCAGTTAAAGAAGTTCATGAAAGAAACAGCGGCAGAGACCCATTTCCACTTTTGTTAAAAAAGACCAAACTACCTAAGGTAGAAATATTTGTTTATTAAAGAATAACTTAGTACACTATTTTTTTACAGATTTGGACAGACCGCCCAGTAACATACCCAGCTTGTTACATGGAACTATCAGATGCAGAAGTGACAGAGTATTATCAACCAAAAGATTTCTTAATTGGAGAAACAATATTTATATTAGGAAGAAGAATGCTTTTAGTGGATTGTGACAAATTTACACAAGACTATTTTAGAAAAGCTTTGTGCATCGAACAGAAGCCTCCTATAGAATACAAACCAAAACCAAAACCAGTACCTCCTAAACCAATGCCACCACATGATGGAATTGGAACATTAGAAGATTCATTACAAAACACGCTTACATTCTTACCTAAACCACCAAGAAAAGATGTCATTCGACAGTTATTAAATGCTAATAAATACTTGCGGTATGTTATGAAATTTGATGTTGTGCATCCAGAAGATGAAATCCGGAAATTTATACTAAGATATTCATTAGCAGATGGTTGTTGTTATATATATGAACCACCAATCAGAAATTCTGGAATTTGGGGTATAACAATTCAAAATATCAAGTGTATAAATTGCAGTTTATAATTTATTTTATATCCATTTTTCATGTTTTTAGGAGGAAAATATTTGCAAAATTCATTAATTATAAAACCAGGCTCAGATCCATTGAATCCAAGCTATTACACACCAGCCGATTTCTATATTGGTGCTGTAATTGTAGTACATGAACAACGTTTTATTATAATTGATGCAGATTTATATGTGTATCGATACATGCAAGCAAATTCTGAAAAGTTTCCATGTGAAGTCATTGAGAATATGCGTAATTATATGTATAACAAGGGCTATCTTACTGATGATGTTGAAAACGAATTAGAAAAGGAAAAAGAAACACAAAAGAAAGCTCAACGTGATGCTATTGGTGTGTTGAAACACCAGCTATTCTGATTTAATCTAGCAATCTCATTTTTTTGTTGCAGGTAGAGAATTAGAAATTACTAAAACAGAAATGCAAAGATGTATGGAAAGCTTAAAAGCTGGTGGTGAAGATACAGAATATAGTACTAGAAAGAAACGGGAAATATTACAACAATATGAAGATACCTTAAAACATAAGTATGTGGTCCCAGAACACGGAATTCTACCTGTCAATTTGGAATGTGCCTATCCAGTTAAAATTGGAAAACTTCCGGATCTTGAATGTAGAGAGGAAGACAGTAATGAGATTTGTTTTTAAATTTTATTTTGCTTTCTTTTCAACTGGCCAACACTGGCTAGAAGAAAAGTGCTAAGAATATTTCTTTTTTCAGTTGCAGATGCTTCTTTCACACCAAAGCATGTAGATACACCTGAAGAAATTCAACAGAAATATTATGCCGAAGTATTGAGAAAACACCATGACGTTTGTGAACATGGCAAACCAATAGTGTGTGACAAGCCAGATTTATTAACAAGGGTACCTCCTGAAGAGAAAGTAACGACAATACCTGAACCAATAATGGTCAGCGGTGTCGAACATCCTAAAAGTGCTTGCAGGGTAAAAGCAGTACGATTTGCTGAGGGTGATGAAAGATGCATGAGAGATAGATATGATTTATGCAATCTTAAACATGAAAAAATTCCTTGTAATTGTGTTCAATATGAAAAGAAATAAATTTTATGTCTGTTTAACATTTATTGTATTCAAAAGTATACAAATAAAATCTCAAAAATTAATATATTCCACAAAATTGATACTTCTACCGTCTAGAAAAATGTCTATTCATGTCATTTCCTGATCTCTGTATGTTGTTAATATTGGCTTTAATTCTACTTTCGACACTGCCAGTTTTGGCAGATTTTACAAGTTCTTTATGTAGGAAATCAGGATCATAATCTTTTTGAGCTTCAGCTTCTTTCTTTTCTCTTTCACGATACTGTTTAACATTCTTAGTTCTTTCTAAATCCCTCCATGCTGCATTTTGCATCATTTCCCTTCTTTTTGCTTCTTTTTCCTCTTCTGTTAATCGTTTATGTTTATGAATATTTACGGTTTTAATTTCTTCTCTTGATTTATGTTGCTTAAGGGTTTTAGAACTACTACTACTCGTATGTTTTACTAAAAGAGGTATGCTAGTTCCATCTGGTTTAACAAGACCCCATGACTTCTTGTTTTTCGATGTGTGTGTATCAGAATCATCTGAAGAACTAGATGGCGAAGAATTTCTTGCTTTGTGACAGATTTCTTTCGACACTCTTATATCTTTATATTTTTCATCTTTCTTAAAATCTTCATTTTCACTACTATTACCACTAGAACTACTAGCATTTCTTTTTGATCTTTCTCTTGTGCTTTCTTTGTGTGTTTTATGGTAATCCTTTTTAGATTTATTTGCTTGTTTACGTCTTTCGTCTTCACCACTATTGCTATCATTACTTTGATGAGTTCTATGATTTCTTCTATAATCCTTTCTCGTATTGTCTCTACTATCATGTTTTCTGTGATGTGATTCTTCTCTTTTTGTTTTACTGTACTTTTCTCTTTCGTTGCTTAAACTTCTTGACCTTGATCTTCTCTGCTTTTGTTCATATTTTGTACCATAACTTCTACTTCTTGATCTGTCTTTTCTTAATTTATTATGTTGATTACCTTTATAGCTATAATCTCTTTCTTCATTCCTGCTTTCTCTGTAGTTAGTTCTGAAATCTCTTTTTCTATCTGCATGCGATCTTTGCATGTATTCATTTCTTTTACTTCTATTGCGCCTTTCTTCAGTACTACTACTTCTAGATCTCTCTTTTTTCAATGTTTTAGCTTTATCTTTATTATATCTTCCCATTTCCTTACTAACACTTCTTGATCTCTTTCTTTCATTTCTACTTCTAAACTTCTTTTTCTCTTCATCACTACTAGAATTGCTGGATTGTTTTTTGCTGTACTTCTTATGTTTCTTTTTAGATCTTCTTGCATCTTCGTCATTACTCTCACTGCTATCGCTGTCATCTGAGCTAGTGTCGGTTTCTTTTCCTTGTAAAATATCTGTAATATCATTATCTGAAAGTTTACTTTTTAATTGATTGTATTTATGCATTAATATAATATCCAAATCATCATCTGATTTACTCTTCTTTGCAACTCTTCGTTTATCAGATGCTGTATTGTCTTTTAGCAATTTTAATTTTTTTGTTAGTTTTGCATCTAAGTCTTCATCTGAATCACTATCATACTTCTTTTTCTTCTTGTGTTTTTTCTGTGACTTCAATGCTTTTTGTAATTTTTTAATTTGTATTGGATTATTTAGAAATTGCCTTCTATTCTCTTCTTCACGTTTCTTTATGGCTATTAGTGGATCTTCTTGAAGTTTTGCTGCCAAATCTACCTGTAATAAATTACATATGTAACAAATATATTAATGTTTTCTAATGGGCCATTCCCCAGTTACATATGTTACACTCAGACGTATTTGTAGGGTACAGAAATCATTCAATCAATATTAAACATGCATTCCATGGTGAGTACATTTAGTTT
The DNA here is from genome assembly GCA_011009095.1 of Ignelater luminosus. Lineage (NCBI taxonomy): Eukaryota > Metazoa > Arthropoda > Insecta > Coleoptera > Elateridae > Ignelater > Ignelater luminosus. The sequence continues at coordinate 178,660 of VTPC01000996.1, forward strand.
TGGAATTATGAGTGACTTTATTTAATCTTGATTCAAAGTTTTATAAATTTGTTTCTTTAGTTATGTGTTCGATGTACCAATGTTTCTCAAATATTGTAGAAATCATTTTTTCATTCAACCCAACACATAGAAATTTAACAATCTTAGCCTACATGATTATTTCTGATTTTTAAAAACTTTCAAGACATTGCTAATTCCAAAACAAATGAAAATCAAACTGCAACTTGGCTTTTTAGTTATTATTAAATTGTTCCCAAAGTTTGTACCTTTTCTCCTGATTAACCCTGTAGAAGTCCTATAACACACACAATGGCATAACACACTTCTTTAAATTGTTTTCCTGAGATTAAAAATCTCCTTCCTATGCAACTTCAACATAGAATCAGAGTTAAATGCCAATATTAAACTTGGTTATTTTAAAACTAGAATTAAAATAGACATATTTGAGAACAGTCCAGTGCTAAAGTAAATATTTTCTGAAGAGTATGAAAAACTGTCATTCAGATTCACTTTCTCTTGGAATGACCCTAATATTTATAAAAGATACCCATTTCTTGCCTGTTCTCCAACTTGTTCCTTGTAATCTCTTATTGATGGAGGAATACATTCGTGTTCGACATGATTTTTTGGTTGTTGAACACCCCCAGTTTGTTGTTGTTTCTCTTCTTCGTTTAATCGTTCTAGAGTTTTATCAACTGATCGCCCTAGTAAATATTCTTCTCGATCTACGCTTGAATGAGCTCCCTGATAATAAACAGATAAAGATTAAGAAAGAAAAGTTTTACAGTAAATTAATAAAGCTGTATTCAAGTTTCCCTTACTTTATACATCCATTCTAATTTTACTTCTTCCTGATTTTGTGAAAACATGGCTTAACTCTATTTTTCTCAGAAACGGTTTACAACACTATACTTTTATTAAAATAGTACGAATGTTAACTGTTTTCGTAACTTTCTGTTCAGTAAACTAAAATAATAAATTGAAAAATGATTAAAATTAAGGTTATTTTCAGTTATTTTACTATCGGTTTTTTTTTAATCATAGATCAGTGGGGCCAACCTTTTATAGTGATCTGTGAAGCACAGATTAAATAAGAGTCAAATATTTCACTTCCTATACCACCAATGTTCCCATTTGCAGCTCTGAGAGTTTACTACGCTGTGACTACACCTACTCTTGTACGCGCGTTTTATGAAAAGTGCATACAACGCTGTGCTTCTTGCGTAGTACATGTCAAAATAGCAACCTTTGAGAGGGAAAAAGAGAGAGAGAAAAAGAGAAAGCAATAGAATCCACAAATTTGTCGCAGTGAAAAATCTGACTCTTATTTAATCTGTGTGTGGAGTGTAATCAGTGTTGTCAATCTCTCACGCTTCAATTTCCCACAGAAATGTTCAAAATTACCCATTTTTATATAATTGGTTTTTATATACTGAATTATCTTATCACATTATACTAACGTTACTATTAAAGCTGAAATTCAAAGAAAACAATCTAAGTACCAAAGACAACATCAGAACAAATATGCCCATCTCAACAAGTACCTATTAGGTATACAGGGTATCTCGGACTTCGCAAATTTTAGAACATCTTTAGTCCAGTCAACGAAAGGGTTGTAGAAGACATGGCAGGGGGGAGAATTTTTCTCTTAAGGAATGTGTTGGGGGTAGTTAGGAGGCAAACATACTAAAAGTCCCCGCCCCTAGCCCTACCGCTTCAGAGGGGAGGGGGGTGGAAAGGTCCGTTTTTTCGGTTCTTCGCTTATAACTCGGAAACGGTGCATCGTGCGGTAAAAAGTATTCCTTACAAAATAAAATATAATTAAATTTCCTACAAGAATGTTTATATTTATTTTCTTTCTGTGTGTTACAGTTTCCGAGATATTCGCCAGCGAAAATCGATAATTTTTGAAAAACCTTTTTTGCCTCACATTTTTTGTCAAACTTGTCCTTCTAACTCCTCAGCCTTATGTTTTACAAAAAAGTTGTCAGACAGGAAGTTGTAGAGCATTGAAGTTTCTTCAAGAATATGTAACATTTACTAATTTATCTACGACAGGTCAGAAGTTACAGCAATCTGAAGTTTTCGGATAAATTTCGTGATTTCTCAAGAAAAGTCAATGAATGCCCAAAAGGGGGTTGTAGAGATATTTTTCACTTAAGGAATGTATTGGTGAAAGTTAGGAGGCACACATACTAAAAGTCCCCACCTCTAGTCCTGTCGCTTCAGGAGGGGGGGTGGAAAAATCCCTTTTTCGGTGTCAAGAGGCCTAACGATATGTTTTTAGAATCAAATGATATTTTTATGGCTTGGATTATCTCTAAATTAACAAAATGGAACTTAAAAATGTGACAGCATGTTTTCCAATTACGCTTGAATTATACGTAGTCGATGTTCTGAATTCTATTGCACGATTTTTAACTAAAATCAATTATATATTTAATATATTTAGTAGATAAAAATAAGAAATATTAAAAACGATGCAAGCTTTCCCATGTTAACTCAGATTAATTCCAATGTTTAAATTATGTTCTTAATTCTTAAAGGTTTTGAAATAGTGTATTGTAAAGTCCTGTAACTATAAATAAAATTTCTTTATCTTGCCTGGATTTACGATATACAGGGTGTCCCTAAACTGCATTAAAACTCCCTTAAGCTCAATTTAGACGTTTCAATTTATTTGTTATTTTAAGAAAAAGATTTTTTTCTGAAATGCAACAAAATGTCGAGTGTATTTAGATGTTTCAATTTTATTTTAGTATTCAGTTGCTAAAATGCAAAAGTTGCTATCTTCAAGAGAATCGAGGAATATAGTTTTTGTATTTAACTTCATTGTTATGATGTCATTATTTAATATTTAGCATAACCTAAAAACTTTCTGGCTGTTTCTTAAATATTATTACAGCACCTAAAGTATAAAAACAGTATTTTCTATTATTACTTTTATTTATTAAAGATGAACAAAGCTAAACTCAAAAAATGTACTTATTGTGCACATATGTGGCAATAGAATACTTTATGTTGAGTACTACTAATAAGACAGCTCGTCAAAGGAGATGGTGGGTGAAACAGTGGATTGTATCGTCTATACAGGTTTATAGCATTTACAGCATTACAGCAGCAAGGTTGCCACTAAAAGTTTAGAGTTACAATATCAAAATACGAATTCTACCAAGAATCAGAAGAAGTTACTAGATATATTCTTTATTTGACATTGAAGGTAAAAAAAATGTTTTTCTATACAAAATTGAAACGTCTAAATTGAGCTTTAACCAATTGTGATGACAAAACTCCAAACGCGAACTCTCTAACGCAGTTAGTTTCTTCACACGAGCCACAAAAAGAAACATAAGCTTGACAACGCTGCTTAGTCCCTGAAAGCAGCGTAATCTTTACGACCAAAAATGGCGACGAATCAAACATCTGATCGCAATAAAAATACTAAATCAGGTTAGCTATTGAAATAATTTAAATCTAAAGCAATCTAAGGTAACTATACTCCTTTCACGACGTTTCTGGGTCGTAACAGGCCATGCTTTCATTTCGTTATGTTGGAAGTGTTTTCTTTTTTTTTGAAAATTGCCGTACCTGCGGCTGCATTTGGCGCTGTTACACGATCAGAAATTTTGCTTAAATGTTTAGTACCGATTAGTTTTGTTTTGTTAAAAAGAAACAAGTTTTCCTTATATTTACGGTTTAAAAAGAAAGACAAGGAAGTGAGGTTAAACTGTCATAAAATCATAACCTTAAAGCATATTAAGCGTCAATAAGATTTTACAAGCCGAGTTAATAGATAAACAGCCCGGTTTACAATATTCAAACTGTCATTCTTCCACAGCCATATACGACCCAGAAGCATCGTGAATGCTGTATATTTGTATAAAAAAATCACATTTATGAAAAAAAACTACATTTTTAATAATTAATTATTTACTTATATTTGAAGTCCGAATATTACGTTTTGTAACAATAAAATGTATTTCAACCTGAATGACGGTACGTGCCTTAAACTAAATGTTGGAACTGTCTTCCAGCAGCTTCACGACATTTTATTGCGCGTGTAATCACAGCTTGTTGAACACGCTGAAGCATTCGTTCATCAACACTTGTTTTTGCTTCTTGTATACGATTTGCTAATTCTTCCTTATTATTAACAGAAGTTAGATACACTCGATTTTTTAAATGTCCCCACAAGGAGAAGTCTAAGGGCATTAAATCCGGGCTTCTAGGAGACCAAGCTACGGGAGTTCCACGACTAATCCACTTTGGCGGAAAGTTAACATTAAGCCATTGTCAAATTCTAGCAGCATAATGAGATGGCGCACCATCTTGCTGCATCCACATATTCTGACGGGCCAACAAAGGAACATTGTCCAGCACATTATAAAAATCGTTATTTAAAAAATCAAGTAGTTTTCAGCAGTTAACCTGAAAGGCGTGAGAATTTTCGTGTTCCTAGATGTGTTCGTTATGCGCGTTAAAAAAATACCATTTCTTGTAAATGTAGCCTCATCCGTCCACAGTACGTTACTTACAAGAGCAGGGTTTCTTTTGTGTTGGTTGAGGAACCATTCGCAAAAAGTGTCACGTTTTTCGAACTCTGTCTCCATCAAATGCCGAACTTGAGTTTTGTGATAGGGATGAAGCTTATCTTCTTTCAACATTTTGTGGACAGTTGTTTTTGATGCAGCACAATTCGAGAAATAGCACGAACGCTGGTCGTTTTCGGCAATATTTCGAACGTCTTCTTCTAAATTGGCATTTATCACTGTTCGCGGCCTATCTCCATTTAAATTATGAGCTGGCATCATATTTCCAGACTCTCTAAGCCTTTGCTGTGCAACTAAAGAAAAACCAAGCTATAAAACTGAAATACAAAAACTAGGATTAATACATATACACGGAAACTACTACAATTCAGTAAAATAGGAACAGAAGGCAATAAAAATTTTAACAAAAACAAAAACTTAGCAAACAGAACAATAACACAAACAATGGAAATGGAATAGGAAATACTTAAGGAATAACTCAACAATAAATGGCAAATATGCAAAAAAACTCAAATTACAAAAGGTACGTTCGTTTATGTTGATCTTAAAACTTGGAGTGCTCCGCTTGCTGTAAAAGCCGTTCGTTTTTTGCGATCAAGTTAACAGAGTGCGCTATTGTAGCGTTCGCTTTTTACAGGACGGAGTGAAAGGTACAAACTCTTAACGCACCGACTGAAAAGGTTGTGCGTTAGGAGTTTATGGAAGCACAAGCGTAGTTGCCAAATTTGCAAACATCCAACACAATTTCTCTCTCACTTTTTCAAATTGTTGTTTAATTTCTTTACAATAATTTTGAAAATTCCATACACCCGAATTTATTTGAATAAATAAGTTTGTAGACAAATGTGAGAAAAACGTATAAATTAATATGTGGACAAATTTTACTTTAATTTGGCAACCTTGTCCAGAAGAAACAGAAAACAAAATACCTATTACAACCCCAATTCTTAATTGTTACAACTGTGTTAATTAAACAAATATACCTACTTTAGTTTCGTAACAAAGCAGTCTAATTGGAATTTAAATTAATTAAGATTATTGTTGAGGTTACGTCTACAACTTCATTTGTTCTACGACTCCAGATCATGCACCGTTTCGTTCTTTTATTCCGCTAAACTCTGTTCATTTCATATATCACGTGATCATTCGCGCCGCTCACAACACTCCAACTCCGTAACAGAAAACAGAACGCAGCAAAAATGTATTTGTAAAACCAGCTAACCACAAATGTCAAAATGTGACAGATGAATGATGATGTAAACAATTGATTAGATCCATCCAAGTAAACAGTGTTTGCGTGATTGCCACATCTATTTTTACTAAAACTCTTATTTTTAACACCCTCTCTAAAAAGAAAACGTTAATAGTTAATGCCCCCATAGTGGTAATTTTTTCTTCTAATAAGTTCGCCTATTGAATTGGTATATGTTCCATTAGATTGAATTCCCTGATGTTTTGTAGTCTAATGTTAAAAGCGTTAACGTCTTCATCGTTGTACAAGAAAACTAAGCGACAAAGGAAAATCTTCGATGCAGATTTGCATTCAGGCTTCATAAAGGAAGACGTCTACCTGAAGCTTTTAATGTAGTTTAGGGACACACTGTATAACGTAACTCAAAGAAGTTAATGAAATTTGATAAATATGATACTTATGATTAATTATTACAAAAACATAGATGACAAACAGTCTGGAAACAAATAGAAATAATTAAGTTAAAAAATCACTAATTCTATGTAGCACATACGTAAATAAACTTATCTTTCTAAAATGTATATTATTGCAATGAAGTCGTGCATGAACTCTGAAAGAATATCTGCATAATACGATATGTACAGTATGTAACCAGGACGATAAATACACTAATTTGCTTATTTCCGGAAATTACATTTTTCTGTTCAAATAAGAAACTTTAAAGTACAATATCGAAGAATCAAAAACCGTAAAATGCAGGTAATACTACGCAGCATTAGAATTTGAAAAATGAATTACCAGAAATAGAAATGATTTAATTGAAAAAAGTTTAAATAATTAGATTAGCATTTTTACATTTATAAAGTTCAGCGAATGTTGTCTTCTAAAGATAATGAATCTGAAGGACGTGCCCGCGTAATTAAATAAAAACGATTCTTAACCTTTCCTAGTTCTCATGTAATTACAAACGCGTATAATTGTGCAACGATATGCAAAAACGAATTTGAATCCCACTTTCAATGAAATCCACCAATTCTCAGTTTCTTCTTAATGCAACTAAACACGGCAAAAGGGGACCATAAAACAAGGCTAACTAGTAATGAAGGCGTTGAGGGGACACATCGAGAGCAGTCTATTCTCTACCAAGTTAGAACCGGTGATCTTCACAAGAACACTCACACAGACAACTGCATTGTTTATTTAGTTTTTTATAGTATGTAATACGATTACAACAATATTGGTTATTATATCAGTTATTAGAACGGAAAATATTATATGTGCCAAAGAAACTCGCCGTAGAAAGTAAAAGAAATAAAAAGAGAAATTCCAAGTTCACTTGTTGGAGGTGAAATTTAAACTAAATTGTGCAGTGTTGTGAAAAAATTGATTAAAAATAATGTGAATTTTTAGTTGTTACTAAGGTATGTGTAAAGTGAACATATTAAAAAATTTACAATAACAAACTGTACTTCGGTGATATTTGTGTAGTTTTATAAAGACAAAGTTGAACAATGTGGTGGGATTTGTTAGTTTTTTCCGTAATTATTTCATCGGCTTTAGCTCAAGGGTAAGTTCAATTTAAAAATATAATTTTTTTCACCAGTGGAAAAGGTAACGAATATTTCTTGAGCATACTTAGAATTACAATCGTTTATTTTACTGATGACATCAGCTTTCCTGTTTTAGAATTTCTATTAGCGCTAAGTTCTCCAAAACATGAAATAATTTAATTTATTTATCTGCGTTTAGAAACAATAAGGTTTCCGGTGAAATCTACACGGAAATATAACAATCGAAAGTTTTCTTTTCTTAATTATACTGTTACAACACCAGGTTACAGCTGATTTATGATAATTAAACGCGCAAGTTGTGCGGTACAACCAGTTCAAATAAGGAAATCTGAATGGTGTGGGTATAAACAGTGTGACGTATGAAGTTACCTATATTATTAAAATTGAATATTAATAAACAATTTACAAAGAAAGAAATGAATCACATCATTGTGGATCAGTCTCGAGCGTTTTCCGGAAAAAGATAATGAGTAATATACGAATTGTATTCTTTTGTAAGAACATATTTTTCTCATTGAAGAATGGGTGGGATCTCATTGAAATGTTTGTGTCTTAATCTCGCATTTAAATCTCCGTATTATGTATTATTTACTATTACTACGTACAGCTATTCATTTCCTTTATGAAAGTTTAAAATTTGATTTTCTATTATTAAACGTGTGAATAACTAAAATAATGAGAAAACAGTTACCATGTATTCTAAAACTCTGATATTATGTTATGTACACCTACGGAAATGAAAGAATTTTACTGCAAAAATAAAAATATAATTTCTTTGTTATGTGCAAAACATTATGAATAATTTATTTTATTTTTGTTTATGAACTCCTTACACAGATACTCCAATTACGTAAGGAGCGTACAACTATAACTCTAAATAATAAGCTGCAGCAGTTAACTGAGAATCTTGTAAATTAACATAAAATTATGTCTAAAGATAGTATTTTACCTTCCATTTTCTAAAACTGAAAAAATTAATAAATTATGATGTCTAGTTTTACAATATGCATTTGAATCATTTTAGAAAAAAAAACAAGCAACATCTTGTTAAACTGATTTCAACGCATATTTGATTGTAAAACTAGACATTCTAATTTATTAATTCTTTCTGTCTTAGAAAATGGAAGATAAAAAGCAACGATACGTACAGATGCAATATTCTTTTCTCAACAAAACTCCATTTACATTTTTGCTCTAAAATAATTAAGGGAGCACATAATTGAACATTTGCTATTGAAATCTGTATGGTGCGTTATCCAATCTATAACAACATTCACAACCTTTTTACGTAAGGGTTGGCCATGATACTGTTTCACTAAGTTGTTACATCTGAAATATATTCAATTATGTTAAGGTTGGCTGTACAATTTCTGTGCAAAGAAGATAAACCATGTTGCCAGTAGTATCGTTTTTAAAAAATAAATATTAACAAGAAATGATGATCTCAAATCAAGTAAGTCTTAAGGATATTTTCTTAATTGCATTCCAACGTTGCATTTCTAACCTGAATGTAAAAGTAACCTGAAACTAAAGTGTAGGTTATATATAGGGTGGAAGTGTCAAGTTTCCATGGCTAAACCTTTACACAAAAAGATCATGAACAGCATATTCATATGATTCATATCAAACTATAACAAGTGTTTACTTATTTGTCTTATCAAAGTACATATGTTGTAGAGTAATTAGTCCTATCTGTACACTAGAACTAGGTATAAATCTAAAAGTAGGCTTGGTAATTTCTCAAATTGGATGACAGCTGTAAGTTCAAATGAATAGATACTACGTGGGAGTGAATCAATTTAAAACATTTAACTTTGTTTTCCCAGGCTACTGCGATAGGACGAATAAGTAAACATTCGTTACTTTATACAGGGTAATCCACGAGTGATGACGCCTCTTGATAAAAGTGGTAGTCAACTTAACCGGTTCATTTCAAAAGCACGTTGTTATTTTTAAAATAAAAAATTGAAAATCAAAGTTAGTAGGCAATCTTTTATTGCATCATTTCTGTTCGTTCTGTTCGTCATTGTAAATTTTAAGGCGTTTTTAGCAGCACAATGTTTTAAAATTATTTCTTGTGTTTTAAAAAACTTAAATTTTAGCGATAAAACGATGACGTCATTGGCGTAAGATTTCAAAACTGTTGCATTACATTTCAAACCGTTGCCAAAGGACGGTTTGGACATTTTTCATACACTTTTTCTAGTGGTAGGGATTAGCGGCAGTGTCGTTCGGTCCATATTCGGTGATTTGGTCGAGTTCCTACTGCAAAGCTATTAATAATTTTTGAAAAGTGTGTTTTGTCATCCGAAATAACTGAAAGAAATCAAAATCTAAGTAATTTGCAAGCCATTCTTTATAGTAGTCTTCCATTACATTCTCACATGAGGAATCTTAGACATTAACACTAATGTTTTTGATAATAGTAATCCATCTTCTTCAAACTTACTCAACCACCGATGAAGCAGCAACATTTATTAACTAAAATGAGTGGAAACACGTCTTCCGTATCTATTGCTAAAACACAATACACTATGTACATTCAAACTTTAAAGTACCTTTTAAGAAGAATATTGAGATTTATTAGTTGCCTAATTGCAATATGTTTAGATTAATTGCTTATCTTATAAATCTTAGTAAGAGAATAAGGCCTATATAAAACTGTTTATGTTATCTTTGAGGTTATAGTAAACACGATAAACACAGAAAGCGTTTTAAAAATAAGTTATTTTGGCGAATCACAAACCAACAACGTCATCATGCATACTTTTCAAAACTTTTTCAAAACTAAAAACTAAAAAACGCCTTTGATCTTACGTCAATGCTGTTAAGGGCCATCTGACACGGTGTTAAATTTGACTACAATTTCGTCATTGCAATCTGACATCGTTGCATACAGCACATTTAACGTCAAAACAGCATTTAAAAATTTGACAAACAAATATGTAGAACATGTTTTTACACGCAGAATTAACACGATTTTTATATGTTCTAAATATTCCCTTGTCAAATTTTTAAATGCAGTTTTGACGTTAAATGTGCTATATGCAAGGATGTCAGATTTCAATGACGAAATTGTGGTCAATTTTGACGTCAAATTTAACACCGTGTCAGACGGCCCTAAAGGTTATAAAATGAAAAATAATTAAAAATTGTAAAGAAGTTTATAAGCAGGGGAATTTAGTTAAAAAATGTTAGAGGAAAACTAGAGTTCCTACATAATATTAGTTATAACAGTTGGCACATGTAGAATCAGAAATCAAAACCACTTGATTTTAATAGCATTTGTTTAAAATTTTAGTATGACATAAGCTAATTCCAAGCAAATTATGAAATGTCAAATTTATGGTTATATTTATTAATAAATTGCGATAATAGTCAAGTAAACATGTTAAAACTAGGAAATAAACTTTAAATATAAAGAGGAAAGGATATAATAATAAATTATTAAATAGTTATGTTAGGAAAACAACTTTTGTATGGTCATTTTATCTTCCCGTGTAGAAATAACTGTATTTCCGATTGATACCTCTGGTAACATAGGATGTAAAAGCATTAATTAAGGTTTTATATTACGATAGATCACTAAACCAAATGCAAAAATGAAAAAGAGTAAGATCTTGAGTATAATATATTAAACTTATGGTCAAGAGTTTAGATTTTAAGAAAGCATAAAACATCAATATATTAAAAGCTAGTTAGAACCTCGCATACCTACCATATGTAATGTACAGTATTAAATGTGTTACTTCTTGTTTTAGGTTATCAAGTAGAAGATAATTTAAAAACATGTTCTAAGAATTTTAATAGTAAACACATTAAAAGTATTTTGAATAAAAGAAGGTGTTCTTCTGAAACGTGAAAACTTAGTTTCGATATCAACTTACATTGCGATTTTCGAATAAGATTACCACAAATGTTCCCAGTGACTGTAAACAACTGTAGTACTAGAAAAAGAATAACTTTATTTTATTTAGTATGTCTGTATAATAGCTAACAGCAGTATAAAACACTAAATATTTTTGATATTGCTGTGAAACTGTTAAATACTCATAACCTCAATGATAAGCTGAATGCTATTTGTGCAACAACGGTTCTGTCCGATATTACTTGCCTAGGAAAGCAGTGTCTAAATGAAATGTTATTATTTGCTTAAGAAGTTAATATTTTTCCAGGAAGAAGCTATTTTCCTACACAATTATTTACTAGTGACATATACGCCAATATTAGATACAAATAAATGTTTTAGTTTTGTTTATGTCTCACTGAGACACTTTTATTTACATAGTGGTGTTTTAAAAGTTTTCTTATTGTCTGCTTGGTTTTTGCTCTATCAATTCTATAACTGTGCAAGTAATGAATCTATTGAGTTTTGGCTTTATATTGTGGCATCTCGTATATTCGGTTCGGTAATTTTTTGATCTTGGTATATGATTAACAAAAAATTTTGTTCTTCTTCTTCTTTAAAACTTTTATTTATTTTTCTCATTTACTTGAATTTCGATTTTTTTTCTTGCTTGAGCTTAGAAATAACACCAGATTAAAAGATGAAAAAAAAGGAGATTTTCAAGTTTAAAAAGTTTATTTATCATCACAAACTTTGCAACAAATTAACACACGTATTCAAAAAGAGTGTCATAAGACAGGTTGTTTCTTCTTCCACATATCAACTAAAAAATAAGCTTGAGGGCAAGGTAAGGTGAATCAATTAGAAAAATCAGGAAAAAGTATATATAGGTCAGACGAAAAGAAATGTTAAAACCAGATTAAAATAACATCTTTATTGGGCAAGATACAATATAGGTAATAGTTAAGTCTGCAGTGCCGGAACATGTTAAGCTTGGGGCATAGCATGGGTAACGCTAAACTCTTCTCAGTCCATCGGTGTAAATCTTTGAATATAAAAGAAGCTATTCATCTGTACAAAAATAAAGAAAAATTAATAATGATTTAAGTCCTCTGCAAAATAATTTACTTAGCTCCTACCTCTAGAATAAATTCTACAACGTTTGTAACTAGTTATTTGTGTAAGTTTTTAGTTTAACAGTATCACTGATGAAGCTCACCTGGTAAGCGAAGAATACAATATGATAATAAATAAATCATTGTGTAGGTAAGTGTCTAATTTAATTTTATTTTTTTTTTAATACTTATACTTACAATGTTTAGAAGATGATAGTTATAAGATGTTTTGTAATTATTTCTTTGAAAAGAACATTCTGATCTTGCGTAAAAATTAATAAGACTGAAATTTCAAGTCTGTATTCAAACTCAAGAATAAATCTACATTTTATAGAGGCGCATCAGTTACTTGATAAGGTAAGCTTGAGTTCTTCTATTCAGCTCTTTTCTCCAAACAATAGCTCAGAATGTGTACTTATTTTGCAAACTTATATTTAGGATCTTTTTTGCTAACGAGAAAGCAAAATTCAAGGAAATCAGACTCAATATGTGTTTTATTGTTGTGAAGAAGGAAGTGTTTTGCCCAAGAATAATCAAGTTTGTATTAACTATCAGTTTAAACAAAATTTGACATTGCCATAGCAAAACTGTTTATTTTGATGTATTAATTGAAGAAAAATGAGAAATTAACTACATTTTATAGAGACCCATCAGTTCAAATAAAAGTAATACATTTTATATTAAATTTCTCTGTGTATATGATTAGAGCTTTACTAAAAGATATAAGAGTAATATGTGTAAGACACTAATATAGACCACAAGGAGACTTCTTTCTTCTTTTCTTTCCACTGCTATCGCTTCTGCCCCTTTTCCGTCTGCTTTTCTCGCCGCAACTACTTCTTTTTCTTTGTAGTGGAGTGGTAGAAAACGAAAAAGAAGTAGAAGTAGTTGTGGAGGAAAAGTAGACGAAAAAGGAGCAGAAGTGGTAGTAGTGAAAAAAGAAGAAGTCTCCTTGTGGTCTGTATTAGTGTCTTAACAAATGTTACTTTAGTATGTTTTAGAAAGATTCTAATCATCTACATAGAAAAATTTACTTAATATAAAATGTATTTCTTTTAGTTTAACTGACGCGTCTCTATAAAATGTAGTTAATTTTGTTATAAAATAACTAAAGAAAGGATAGATATGGTAGGATAATAACTGTCTGTGAACCAACACGTAAGAGGAAAGCAAGTAGCAGTTCTAAGAATAGAGGATGTGGAGGCAGAGGTAGAAGTAGAAAGAAGAGTAAAGGAGGTAGCAAGAAAAGGAAGAGAAGCAAAATTAGAAAGAAGAATTGTAGCAGTAAAGGATGTGGCGGTAGAGGTAGAACTAGAAAAAAAAGCAGAAGCCATGGTAAAAGAGGAAACAGTAGTTGTGGAGGAAAGAGTAAAAGAAAACGAAGTGGTGAAAAACGGAAAAGAAGTAGAAGTAGTGGTGAGGGGAAAAGTAAAAGTAGACGAAAAGGAAGCAGAAGTGTGGTACTCGTGGAAAGAAAAAGAGAAAGATATCTCTTTGTGGTCTGTATTAGTGTCTTACAAATGTAACTCTAGTATTTTTTAGTAAAATTGTAATAATCTACATAGAAGAATTTAAGATAGCAATTATTTCTTTTACTTTTACTAGTGTATAAGGAGGTATACAATGCTTTTAGATTCATATACAAGTATGTTTTCTTTTTATTTTTGCTTTTATTTCAAACCAATAAAATAATTTAAAAAGCTTCTGCTATTTCTTTCATAAATGAGTTTTACCAGTTTAGTTACAGATCATAGTACAAATTACAATGTTTGAATTCTGAATTTTTTCTTGCTTGAGAAAATATTGCAATTTTCATTCTGTTCAGGAGTATACAAAAAGTTAAATAATGTAGGGTTCATGTCGTATTTTAATATCTTTCCCTTTTTTTATTAATCCACTGATCTTAAATGTTTATTACTACATAATTTACTACCTATGTAATCCTTTTTAATTTTGCCAAACTTTGCTATTATTTACCCAAACTTTTCTTCATTTCTCAATCAATCAATTAAAAAAACTAAATGTCAGAATGACAAGTAATTTAAAATAGAAAGTAAACAAAAACGAATATTTCATGATATCTGGTTCCAACCAATCAGAATGGATCACCAACATGTCCTAACTCTTCTAACAATATTATAGGAACTCTAATACTATTGAGATTTATGCGTGTTGAGCATCTGTAAACTTATGGTAATTTGTGGCCTGTGGAAATGTTTGGTGTGTTGTATTATACAAACGCTAGGATCGTCCTCACCTGTGAATAACCCTGTATACAAAAACTAAATGATAAAATTATTCAAATATAAAAGACTAGAAAAATATCAATACACAAATGAGAGCTATTAAAAGTACTACATTATTTAGGATTAAGAAAATTCCCTTTTTCCGTTACCAGCTGAAAATCTTGAGGACTAGTAACGTAAAATCTGAAAGAATCTTGAAGAACTATCAAAAGTTTAGTAAATGGAATTAAAAAGAAAAATGCAACGACAAAATAGGTTAGAGTGCTTGCCTACAAAAATAAAATTAGTCTGTCAATTTCAATTAATGTATACAGGGTGTTCCTAAAGTAGTCACGATATATCAGGAGGCGATTCAACAGGCGTACTACTACTTTTCTTTTTCATTGTCAGTAAAGAGAGTGTTTTCCTCACTTGGTGAAAAACTAGAAACAAGAGATTTTGAACTAAAACAATTGAAGTTTATTTTCAATGCTTTATGGAAAAACAACAAAATACTAATTTTTCTGGTGTTAGAAAAATATGTGTACAACATGCGTAAAAAGTCGCTTTGCTTCACGAGTGTAGAGTCGAAGACGAAAAAACTTCATGCATCATAATATTATCAGTTGCATTTTACAAGTTACCATCGTTACTATGTTTCTTTGCGCGCATTGATCTTGGTACTTGAATTATAGTGACATATGAATATGCAAATACCTATATATAGTAATGTTTCATCAAAATGGTACTACATTGCTATTCCTATATCTAATTAAAATTAGAAAATTGCATTTTGTAGTTTAAAGTAAATATAAGTTGTAAAATAAAAAAAAATAAAAGTCAATTTTAAGGTGAACTCAGGTATGTATCTTTTAGGAAGCGTGTTCCGTTATTGTTAAAGATTAGAAACTTAATTTCGCTGTCATATGAAAGATAAACCTTTGAACTGAAGTTGTCAGACGATGGTTTGCTCTTTGCTTGGCCACCTCTAAAAAAGCTTGAGCTATCCCCGGAATTAATATGTACCAAATTAATATCCTTTGTGTTTAAGTTCATAACAAAATGCATATACTTAATTAATTGGTAATTCTTAAATTGGGAAAAGAGCCCTTAGTATCTGCTTCCTGTTTTTGTGTGGCCACCTGTTAAAATTTTCAAATTCATAAAGACTTTCTGCCTTTTTTTTGAGAGTGTCCATTTGAATGTGGCACAAACGTTGTGTACTATCGAACTCCTCACAGTGCCTTCTCCAGAAATTCCTTTTAGATTTTCCTTCTGTTTTTGCTCTGCTCAACAGTTTGATTAAACGAAACTAAACTTTTACAGCCCGAGACGTATCAACTACACTAGAGGCGAAACTCTTTTTCTGAAGAAGAAGTTCCTCTATGGTGTTGTTGAGAAGTCAAATTATCTTGTTTTTCTTAGTCTCCTGAAGCAGCTCCTTATGAAAGTGAGCTGAACCGTTGAGTATAATTATTATAATCCAACAATGACAGTGTATAATCCTGGAAAACGTCGATTTATAGTTTTGAGTATTGTTTTCTATTTTCAGAGTTGAGTTACGTTACTTTCTATTTAAAGACAGTTTTTGTTGTTGGCTGTAATGATTGCCTTCTGTATTTACTTTACAGTAACGTCATGAGTTTATTTCTCCTTAATGTTATCAATCATTAAAGAAAGAGGTTCAAGCATTTCTTCCAGTATACCACTCTTTCTTTCTGAAGTTTTGTTATATCGAAGCGGATGTGCCTAAGATCTCAACAACTTTCTTTATTAGACACTCTCTAGTTTTTAATAAAGTTACTAGCGTATTTAGTAGCTACTACGATGTCAATGACTTCCTGATTATTGTACGTAGTTTCTGGTGTTTATTATATTTGATGTGTTTTTGACACCTAAACTTCAGCGGTACCAACTAACAGGGTCGCATGTTCTCTATCTAACGTGCAAACGCAGACACCTCCCATAAGCTGGAAAGCTAAGCTTCCAAACTTGACTCGAGGCAACGCATCTAATGCCACTACGTCCGTTTACTGTTTCAGTTATGACAGCTGCCAGACCCTTAGAACGTAAATCTGCTAGTGCCATAACTTTAATTTCCTTGTTTACAGGTATGCATGCTGTGGGAGTTTCATACGTATCACTACATATTGGTTTAGCATCTACCTCACCAAGATTACTTAACTTACCCTCTCGGGCACCATTTAGTACCCAATATTTTATTAAAACGCCTAACCAGAAAATCTCTAGCTTTTCTAACTACTATACAGAATGTTAAAGAAATAGCATCGAAAACTCTAAGGGCGTGTAGTACTCATAAAAATAAGTAAAAAAAGTTTATATAACATGTATCCGAAAATGCATCATTTCTGAGATACAGGGCATCAAAGTTTCATTTAAAATCTCTTATTTCTTCGATATTTTAAAAACAAGGAAAGATATCGGGACGAGATTATCTACATGCTTGTTACTCCTAGGTATCTATTATTCTACGTAGCTCTATATTTCACATCTACATCAGAGGCAGCGAATTGTAGAAGGAGGGCTAATCGAAATCCGGAAAATTAAATTTTACTAGAAAATGATGCGTTCTACGGAAAAAAAATGCAAGAGTAACTTTTTTTGTAAAAGCGATTGTTAATCTCGAAAATAGAAAAAAATCTTTTAATTTATCAGATTGGCTCCTCTGCAGTTTCCCGACTCTGATGAAGATATCATACTCAAAACTACCTAAGAGTAACAAGCACGTAGAAATTTTGTTCCAATATATTACCTTGTTCTTGAAATGGCGAAAAAACAAGAAATTCGAAATGAACTTTGACATCCTGTAGGAAATGGTGCATTTCCAAACAGATGTCTATTTATATAAACTTTCTTTCTTATTTTCATGAGTACTACACGCCCTTGAAGTCTTTGGCACTATCCTTTTAACACCCTGTACATCACAGTATACAGCGTCCGATTATAACCTATGCCTACATGGTTTGGGAAAAGCCAAAAAATAACGCATTTAAATAAACTTCAAGAGAATTAAAATAAAGTATTGCTTGCTTCTATTAACGCTTTTTGGTTTATATGCAACAGCCAACTCTATGACGAGTTACAAGTGCCAACCACTCAACAGCATATTAAACAAGGAACCAAGAATTTTCACAAAAAATTAGTTACTTGCTCCAGCGAAGATTTATATGAAATAGGCAAAAGAAATATTCATCAAAGACTCTCGCGCCTATTATCACAGGACCTGTATCTTTTACCTGAAGCAACTAGTGCTTTTCAAAAGATAAATAACCGTTTGTGACTGAATATTTCATCTCACTTTTTAATGTAAAGACATAGTTTGCTGAACTGAATAGCAATATCTAAAAAAAATACATTTACGTATTTATGTTATATTGTTGTAATTGGGAAAAACTGCACTGTTCAAGAAGTTCAAAAACAGTATCTATACCAATCCATTAAAAAAAAACAGAAAATTGATCCACTTTCGCTTAAACCGGAAGCAAAATAATTTTTTTAACATCATTTTCTTATAGAATAAATAACGCTATAATTTAGTCTCTATCAATTATAATGTCTAAAATGTAGTATAGCAGTTGAGTGCACGAAAATACTCTGTACTATATACACTCTGAACACTCGAAAAGTTAATTATGTACTAAATTCCTCTATTAATAAAATACATAACCTTGACATATTATTGGTAAACGCCAACACTAACAATAAGAGCTACTTTTCTACAGATTTTTACGATTAGGAAAACGAATTGTATAGAAATAAAAACAGTAGCGACTGATCCAAAATGATTGAGGGCAGTTTGAACTTTCCACGTTACCATCTCAGTGATCTTTGCAGCTTAGAGTTGGTGAATGGTGGTGTTGCTAGTTGTCATTTAACCAGCCAATGGTGTATGTGTCGTCATGACAATAATGTCAAACAAAGCTAAATCAAAAAATTTAGTGCTACCAGCCTTCAATAATACAGTGTGTCCACATTTCAATGCTCACTATTGGCATCTCGGAAATTGTAAGAGATACGAAGTCGGTTAAATTAGAAGAAATTTGGCGATTTTGGAGATCAATTTACTTATACTTTTGTTTTTCCAAAAAAGTTCACGGCTTACTAGATATTTGCTAAAAACGAAATTATCTTATTCTTTTCACTGTATATTTCTGCTTCGCGGGAAATTAAAACTGTCATCAGTCATTTTGAATAGCTTAGTAGAGAGAATGTCGTAAAATCATTATACTACCATTGTTAATAGTTATTTTAGGAAACAAACTTAAATTTAAATTAAACAAAACAGATTTTCTGGGAAGGAAAGAATCTTGTCAATCCTACTACAGCAAAGCGTACCAAAGCAAATCTGGATGTGATGATTCTACATCCAAACTAAATTGTTTGAGCTTGTTAGCTTATTATTTTTCTTAAAACTTTTAGAGAGGTTAATTATTTAACTGAGAAGGTATTGAGTATTAACTTACTAATTCAATACTAATAAATATGCCTAACAATGAGGAAAATTCTTTGAATTGCCTATTTGTGAAGTGGAAAACACGCTGAAATATTAGTGAGGTGTGTTAGGCGTGTTGTTAGAAATAAATGATAACATCTTTGTAGAATCTACTACTAGAGTAATTGAAGGCAAAGGTATACCTCCCTACAGGGAGGGATACTTTTTCCTTTTCTGTGATACTTTATCTTGATGACCCCCTACAGAGTCTGAATTATGCAGGATGCACTGCAAGAGAAGTTCGGAGAAACGGTGGCGGAACTGATGCAGAAAGTTCTGTAGTTAATTGAAAGATGGTGCTTGAAAGACAAATATAACTAGGTACTATTCGTTATCATTTGAATTATACAAGTGCCATTTGTTCTTTTTAATGAAATCGATTTCCATGTATTTATTTCAGTAATGACACTCAGAAGTATTAGTAATTCAAAATGAATAAATAGCTAATGACCTTCTAAGAATTGTTATTTACGAGGGTTGCTATTTATATTTCTGGCCTTGGCAACACTGACTGTTTCCAGGCGTCAGCTGACATTTCCAGTGTAAGCTTTACATTGTTGAACATAACCTCAACCACAACATTTTGTCATTTGAGTGCGATTAGTGTTGTTTGCAGTTAATTGAAAAGTGCATTCCCTAGTAGAAAATGAAATTGACCCGTGAACACTTTCGTGCAATTATTTTTCATAACTTTCGACGTGGATTATCACGATAAGAGTGCATCAATGAACTTAATACATTATATAGCGATGAAGCTCCATCCTACAGCACTGTAAAAAACTGGTATAATGAATTCAAACGTGGCCGATGTTCACTCCAGGACGAAATCCTTGAAGGCCGTCCAAAATCTGTCGTTGTGCCTGAAAACATCGATGCTGTGCGTGAACTGATTAAACAAGATCGTCATGTGACATACCGTGAGTTTGAGGCATCTTTGGGCATTAGTATGACTAGCATCAACAAGATATTACATAATCATTTGGCCGTAAAAAAAATTTGTTCCCGTTGGACCCCGCATAACCTGACCAATGCTCAAAAGAAGGCTCGCGTCGACTGGTGCATTGAAATGTTGAAAAAAATTTGCGAAAGGTGCATCAAAGGCTGTGTATAACATCTGCACAGGTGACGAATCATGGATCTACGCATATGACCCCGAAACAAAACAGCAATCAACTGTGTGGGTCTTTCAAGACGAGCCAAATCCAACAAAAGTTGTTCGCGGAAGAAGCACATCGAAGCAAATGGTTGCCTGTTTCTTTGGCATTAGCGGTCATGTGGCAACAGTGGCGTTAGAGCAACGTAAGACGGTCAACTCTGAATGGTACACAACCATTTGTTTGCCAGAAGTCATTGGAGAAATTCGGAAAACTTCAAAGAAGAGGCGAATCATTCTTCATCATGACAATGCAAGCTCTCACACCGCTGCTCAAACAATTGAATATTTAACCAGCCAGAAGGTCGAGTTGATGGGCCATCCACCATACAGCCCTGATTTGGCACCCAATGACTTCTTTTTATTCCCGTACATCAAAAACAAACTGCGTGGTCAACGATTTTCAACACCAGAAGAAGCCGTTTTTTGTTTCAAAACGCATATTTTGGAGCTGCCTCAAACAGAGTGGAAAAAGTGCTTCGAAAATTGGTTCAAAAGCATGGAAAAGTGTATCAATCTTAATGGAGAATATTTTGAAAAACAATAAAACTAGTTTCGATCATAAATACTTGTTTTTTCATTATTAGGCCAGAAATATAAATAGCAACCCTCGTAACACTAACACTAAGAATTCAGTTCAACAAGCATCGAACAGTGTTTACACTTACCTCAAGTCTAGAAATTTTTCTGCTGTTCAAAGCCGCTGATTCCTTGCATGCTGTTTGAGTTTGAGTGCCTACTAATACAAATTTGAAAAAAGAATTATAGCTATACCATTATTTAATCATTAATTTATTTTTGCGTTGAAGTGATCAACTTGGCCTTCTTAAAAAATAAAATTTTACTTTAAAGGTCGAATTTGATTCAATAAAGACAAATCTTCGCATTTATTCAGTTCGGTGTCAAATGCTTCAATTATTTAGCAAAAGATCAAGAGAGAATCTATGGTATTTAACATATGTTATTAAATACATATGATATGACAATATAGATATGACAAAATAGAACCAAACATATGTAAATCCCTAATCTCTAAATTCATGTCAGATAACGAAATTGGTAGGTAAACAGAAAACCTTATTAGGTGTAACTATTTTTAAAGATTCTTTACAAAAGTTCAAAGACATTATTTAATCTTGACGACAAGTTTATTTTTAAAAATAAAAAGAGTTAAGAGTAAAAGGTTGATGATACTGATAGTTCATTTTTTTATTAAGTAGATGCTTGCCATGGTACGGTGCATATTTATGCAAATTAGTACGAAAATAATAATTTGTATATAGACTCAAGATAATAAATAAATGAAATAAAAAAAGTAGGCTGAGCTTTCTCTTGAGATAGTATGTTATTCAAAAGTAAAATTTTATAAGAAAAAATGGTAACTTTCAACCCACACTGGACAATATTTTATTTGTTAAACGCTTAAAATTCCCACATGTTTAAAAGTGAAAGTCGCCCAAAGAAAAAATAATAGATTAAGAAGTATATATATAATTTTTTTCGTAACTTTTATTAAAACTAATAAGAAATTAACAATTTTTGTTAGCAATAATACACAGGTATACATTTTACTCCGTGCAGAATAATTTAGCATTTCTAATCTCTTCAATTATAAATTTACAAAAATAATCCGATCGAGGAAATTAAAAAATTGGTAACTTCAAATATTTCTTTGCGTAGGTTCTACAAGGTGATCGCGCCAAGAGCGGTCCGCCCAAACAGTGAATACCATGTTTCCATCAGCGTTCAAGAAGTGCTCGAACCTGTTACCGTCAACGTTATTCTGTTAGGAGTTTCCTATTCTGGAAAACCATACAGTACTCAAGAAACGGTTCTTTTTGAAGCGGTACAACCACATGCTACTAAAATAGCGAGAATTGAGGTAAAATGCTACTATAAGAAATTTATATAAACAAAAATCTGCAAATGCATTCATAACGAATTATGCATCGAAAAACAATTTTTTCTCCAACCACACGAATACATTATAATATCAAATTAGTTGATAGTATATGAAGAAGTTCGTTTTGGGGATTGTCACACTCATAGATCACTGTCGCAACTGTACAAAAAGTAAGCATTTTTGTACTGTGCGCGTTGTCCGGCAACGTTTTTACTCGCTCCAAACAACTCCTACTACCACCCTGGTGGAACTTACTGTACTGGAGTGGTAAATAATTTGGATAATGTTTTCATAGTTACAATACTAGTATCTCCTATTTAAGAAACAAATTATAATATTTCGATAGACACGATAGAAGGCTATAAATTGATTCAAAATAGAATCTTCTATTATAAATCTGATAACATCATTTTTTCAACATTGCAAGAACGAGCTGAGATATCGGAATGGAATTTTCTGCAGACTTGTTACTCTAAGGTATCTACTATTCTAGGTAGTTTTCTGTTTGATACCCCTAATAAAGGCGGACCACTGGGGGGCTACGTCACTACTTCACTACTCTAAAACAAATTGTTACGTCACTGAAAAAGTAAAGAAACTTTTTACTTTTGGAATTAATAATCAAATTAGCAATAGAAGTTCCTCTTGCATTTTTCCTGTAGAATGCATCATTTTCGAGTAAAACTGAAGGTCATAATCATAAGTCATCTAAGAAACAGAATGCAATTAAGCCTTCTTTGTTATATAACTTGTTTCCTTAAAGTACACCATTCTCGAGATACATAGGATCAAATCTTAACTTTAAAATTTCTTGTTTTAATGAAACTTGAATACTGTGTATCCCGAAAATGGTGTACTTTAAGGAAAGAAGCTATCTGACGAAAAAGGCTTATTTTTCATCGAAGAATTGCATCATGTGTTTGAGATGATATACGATCTTACCAGAGCCTGCTGAACTTGAGAGGTTTTGAATAATGCATTTTGACGCATTCTACGAAAAAAAATACAAGAGAGGCTTTTTTTACCAAATTGATCGTTGATTCCAAAAATAAAAGAACTTCTTAATTCTTCAGTAGCGTAGCAATTTCTTCTGTTAGGGATATCAAACACAAAGCTACTTAAAATAGTAGGTACCTTGGAGTAACGAGCATGTAGAAAATTCCACTCTGATATCTTACCTCGTTCTTGAAATATTGAGAAAACAAAATATTTTAAATGAAACTTTGACACCATGTCACTGTGATCAATTTTGAATAATTAGCTAGACAAAATGTAGAAAATGGAATTTCTCATTTCGAAAAAATAATAGTAGACAGAGCAAGCTAAAGAGTCAATTGTTAATATACTGTAGATCTAACAGGTCTGGACTGGTCCAATTTGTTGCGACCAACGTTAAAAGTAGAAGTATTGTATTGACGTACTTATGCTATTGCAAAGTGTTGTGTCGATGAGTAGTCTTTTGTTTATGTTAATAAAGTTTTGCATATTTATAATATTAGTTTGTAGTTGTAAGTGTAATAAGAACCATTTCTAGTAAGGAAATAATTTTATAAAATAGCATAATACTTAAAGTTTACCGGATAATATTTACATAAATGAGTTTACGGTAGTTAAACAAAAAAAAAGTTTCAAAAAGTTTTACGACAAATTTTATTCTGTTTTGTAGTTTCTACTTTAAAATCTATAATAAATCTTTACTTAGTTTTACCAATAA